>ML860140.1:44943-65491 GCA_009831015.1 Picea engelmannii
TATGAAGGCTATTCTGTTTCCTTTGTCTTCTAAACATGATATTGATACAAGATTCTTTTCTAAACCATGTACATATAGAACATTGCTTAAGTGAACATGATTACCTGATTCCAATTTGATGGAGGCTTGTCCAAATCCTTCGATGGGGTAGGTGCTTTTGTCTTCAAGCTCCACTTTGTATGATGTCTTTCTCTCATTTAGATATGAGAGTCTAGCTTGATCTCCTGTCATGTGCCTGGAAGCTCCACTGTCGATTATCCACATATCATCTTCAATTGTCCCAGTAAGCGCTGAGTAATGTAAGAGACTGATTGTTTCGCACATGTCTTCGGTTGACTGATAACTGGTCATGCCTTGATCCAAAACTTCAACTTCGTCATTTCTTTCTTCTGAGAAAGTCAATAGGTGCGCTGAGTTAGGGCGCATCTTAATATCTTCTCCTTGAGCAAGATGCTCCATCACAAGGTGCCAGATCTGAGAATTAGGGTTTCTGCAACTGCTACTTCTAGTAACCCTAGCTGCAGTTCTTTGGAAGCTGCTCCTGCTAGTGACTCTAGCGGTAGTTCCTCAATGAGCTCAATACCTAGCGGTTATGTTTCCTTCCAATGTTTTAGGCTGACTGAAGGGGGTGTGGGCCCATAACCTGTTAGAATATAGAGGATTGTGCTCGTTTAACCATTGACGATACCCTCGTCACCCAACCACAGGCCGAAGCCACCCTCTGAGCACCTTGACCTTGACCGAGAAGAGAATCCTGGTAGCAATCAATAGCGAGAGAGGCTAAATGCACCAAGCAAGAGAATAGAAACTAAACTAAACAGATGATCCCACCCAGAAGCTAGCACACCACTTTCCTAGCTCTCCAGAAACTTGCGCACCAAACTGCTGCTGCCTGCAACTACCTGCGCAAATTTAGCTCTCACTGCAACTGCTAAGATGTGAAATAATGAAACTGACGCCCTGTATTTATAGTGGACTGGCTAGTCTAACTGGGGCCGACTTCTCCTTCTGGGCATCAATAAATTCAATTTAAATATATTTGTTTAGTCGACAACTTGTCTAGGGTTTCCTTTAATTCTTTGCTTCCTTCCAGAGGATTCTAGTCTCATCATAGGTCACAATAGAGGTTCATACCTCTCGAAGCTACCATAATATTAACAATGGTAAAGGTTAGTTGTTTAAAATTATTATGGAGTCCGTGGGGATCGAACCCCAGACCTCCACACTTGTGGCAAAGTCTTGGCAAGGGCCGCCCAAACGACGCGCCAAACATTGTTTCTTAACATATATGTGTTATGAAATATATTTAAACTCAAATGTGTGTGCGTTTTGGCGCGGGTCTGGGCTGGGGTTAGCCCCCAGCCCTCGGTTATGAGCACCACCCATATGACCCTTGCTCAATATATTCGCGTGCGAGTTTTAAATGGTTTTTACCCCACGCGCCCACCACTTGTCGAGCGGACATTCAATCTTGGAACGAGGGCCATAATTTGCGTTGGGACATGGCCACATGCCCCCCCATACGCCCAACACCTCCGCCTTTGGGGGCTTAGTTTCGCTAACGGTGCAACAAATTCACGTATTTCATGGGAATGGCGCGTGTGCTGGGTTTAGGCACGAGAAACGCCCAGAAGCCAGGTTACTCACACAGGAGGTGCATTTTGGCAAACTAGGGACAACAAGCTTGAAGGAGGAAAATGGCAGGAGGCCTAACTTCTTCATTGTTTGGCCAAATGAGGTGTTGAAAAAGCCCAACTACGGGTTTTGAGATGTTCTGAATCCATTGGCACAGTTTTCAAAGCCATTTGGAGACTTCTTTTGCAGGTTTTGCTACGTTGAAGTTTCAGGAGCTCTAGGGAGCTTAGGGCCACCATTGAAGGAGGTCATGCTCAGATGAGCCCAAGTCTATTTTCTGTGACTGAATAGTCATTTTTGACTAATTGTTATGCTATGAACACATTGGGACAGGTTTCAGATCCATTTGAGGACTTTTACAAGTGTTTTTTCCACAAGAAAGCTCATGGAAGGTCAAGGCCACCAATAGAAGAGGTCATGCCCGGATGATCCATGGTCCGTTTTCATAGATCCAATAGTCATTTTTGGGGTTTTTATGTACTCTGAACCCAATGGTACAGTCAATAAATCCATTGGAGTTCAACAACAACTTGTAAAAGAATCTTTGACAAACTAATCCCAGAGAGCCTAGTCCATTGATGGAGGCTCAAGGAGATGTAGGCTAGTTGGGGGTGAACTCCTTTATCATGTTGATTTTGTTGTGGGTTTTTTGCTGGTTATTATTTGCTGCAAGTTATTTTGCTGTTGTATTCATGTAAACAACATATTTAACCTTTTTAAAAACCTCACACATAAACACATAAAAGAGGCATAAACTTGACACATAATTTCTCTTGCACAACTAAGACATTGAGCAAGGTCTTGAAGTTTATTTTATTGGAGTAGAGGGTGCTTACATAAAAAAACAAGTCAACCTCCTATTTACAGATCAGGTGGTATCAAAGCATAGTTTTTCTCATGTGATTGCCATTGATAGCTAGAGATTTAGCTGTTGGTATTATTGTGCAAGTTTTGTGTTGAAGTTTGATATCTTGCAAGGATGGAGGAAGTTTCAAACATTGATAGTTCTCATACATCTTCATTATCCAAGTTCTTTGACAAAGAGATGTTGAAGGAGTTTGTAACCATGAGAGATACGGTACAAGAGTTGTGGGAAGATAGGAATGAGAGCATTGTCGTTCAAGAGCAGTTGATGGCCATGAAGGAGGAGAAGCACAAGCTTCTTGAAAAGTTGCATGAGATGGAAACTTAACTCCATGAGGCAAATGAAACCTTTACCAAGTACATGCATGAACATGAGGTATGTAATGCTAGTTTTTCTTCAAATTCCTCTCAAGATGAATGCTTTGGTGTTTTTGAAAATCACACTAGAGAAATAATGTCCAAGTTATTGTTAAAAATGGGCTATGAAGGTAGAGGGTTAGGCAAGCATGCACAAGGCATTGTTGAGCCTATTATTGTTGAGGAGAGGCCCAAGTATAGGGGTCTTGGATATGAACAAAAAGATGGAGCATATTCCAAAATTGAAGAGACAAGGGAAAAAGTTCCAAGAACAACTTTTGTTGCAATTTCAATCCCTCAAACATGCAAAGTATGTGTTCAAGATGGATGCAAATGTGTGAAACAAGAGAGTTGTGACAACCATGAGGACAAGAACATTTTTGTTGGTCTTCAAAGGAGAGCTGATAACTCTTCAAATTCACCTCCTCAAGAAGGCGATAAAGGTGAATGTTCAAGAACTTTTGTTGCAAGTTCAATCCCTCAAGCATGCAAAGTATGTGTTCAAGATGAATGCAAATGTGTGCAACAAAAGAGTTGTGACAACCATGAGGACAAGAACACTGTTGTTGGTCTTCAAAAGAGAGCTATTAACTCTTCAAATTCACCTCCTCAAGAAGGTGATAAAGGTGAATGTTCAAGGTATATTTCTGCCTATGATTCAGTTGTTTTTTATTATGTTAAGCATGGTAAATTTTCATGTAAAAATGGCAGAAAAAGTCCATGTACATATTGTGGTTTAGATAACCATCATGTTTCAAGATGTTGGAAAATATTGACCACATTCAGGAAACTTTCCAAGCAAAGGCAACTTGAAAAGAGGATGCAAAATATTTGCACTCACTGCCAGAAGAGAGGTCATCTCATTGACCAATGTTGGACATTGCATCCAACCACTCATCCACATCACAAGAGACAGATGGATAAAAAGACTAGCAAGAATGGAAGAGGAGATTCCATCATCAATGTGAGTCAAGATGATTCACAAGAAGAGGATTTTCAGCAGAAAATTTCACCATTGAATTGGCTTGGTAAGAAATGGTTAGATTTCTTGAGCAAGTAAGGCTTGCATTTCTTTGTTTGTAGATGCACTTTTCAGCCTTATGTATGCATTTCTGTTGAAAGTATGACAAGTTGTAGCAGTTTATCATAACTTGTATGATGAAAGTTTGCATGTGAATGCAATTCATTTGAAGGCATTCTTGTTTTTGCACAACTTCGCCAGGAGAATGTAAAAGATGGGTATGATGCTCACTTATTGAAGCCATATAGCTTTTCATTTTCAGCTCTTATGTACCCACATGTTTCTGGGTTTATGTACTTATGTTTGTACTTGAAGGAGAGTTGAAGAGCTATGCACATGCATATGATTTTGTATGTGTAACAATGAACTTGATGATAGTTTCACTATGAGTGACTCATGATTGTAACATGGTTGTGTATCATGAATGTCGACTTGTCATTTTGGAATGTCGATGTGTTTCAAATGAGTCTCGACTTGTGTCGATGTTGTCTTGACGACTATGTTGTGTCGATCATGTTTTTCGACTTATGTTTAGTCGATGGTGTTTGTCGGCTTGAAAGTCGATATTGATTACACCAAGATGCAAGAAAATGCCATGTACTTTGATGAGGTACAATATGCGACCGTTTTCTTGAAGAGAAAACAAAAACTTTGTTGGCATCATTTTCAGTCTTGTTTTCAAGATTGATGGTTTTCTTGGTTTGTGACAAGATGTCGCAGGAAAGTTTTTTTACAACCATTGTAGAGCGGATTGTGTTGAAGCCAAAGAGTTCACAAGAGGGACTTGATTCTCAGTGGGAAGGTTGGCAACTTTCCAAGCACAAAGATAACAGTGGGTCAGCAACAACCAGAGAACAGTGGTTGAGGGACATAACTAGTTGCAGTGCAAGGCATGTCAAGGTACCCAGGTGATTGTCAAAAAGACTTTTCAAGTAGAATCAGTTGATAGAACTTGGAAACAGAAGAGTATTGAAGCTCAGACAGATAATCATCATCTTTTGTGGGTCCAAAAGCCTTTCAGTGGGAAGGTGTGATCAGAATCTGGACTAGGGGTAAAATTTTAGCCCAAAAATCAAAGTGTTCGGAATCGCCTCAAAATGAATAGGTGTGTAGCCCTCATCGTCACGAACCCAACACACTTCGAACGGGGTCAAACAAACATCGGATGAGTGAGATATCAGGTTCTGTTCGATTTGCCAAATAGGCAAAAAAATGTCGACTGTACAGTCCGTACAGGTGATGACGTGGCATGACCATACCTCACATGTGGCAGTGCTGACATGTCAGATGATGATGTGGCAAGTGGTGATGTGGCAAGCATTTATTGGCAGACACGTGGATGAATGATATTGAGACATGTGGCAATTTTTATTTCCAAATGGTAAGGTGCCATGTGGCCTAGGCGTGGGCTGCCACGTGGCACCATGGTAAAGGTTGGTTGTTTAAAATTATTATGGAGTCCGTGGGGATCGAACTCCGGACCTCCACGCTTGTGGAAAATTCTTGGCAAGGGCCTCCCAACCGACGCGCCAAACATTGTTTCTTAACATATATGTGTTATGAAATATATTTAAACTCAAATCTGTGTGCGTTTTGGCGTGGGTCTGGGCTAGGGCTTAGCCCCCAGCCCTCGGTTATGAGCGCCACTCATATAACCCTTGCTCAATATATTCGCGCGCGGGTTTTAAACGAGTTTTACCCCATGTGCCCGCCACTTGTCGAGCAGACATTCAATCTTGGAATGAGGGCCATAATTTACGCTGGGACATGGCCACATGGCCCCCCATGCGTCCAACAATTTTTCCTTTGGGGGCTTAGTTTCACTAACAATGCGACAAATTTTCATATTTTAGGGGAACGACATGTGTGCTGGGTTTAGGCACAGGAAACACCCAGAAGCCAGGTTACTCACACAGGAGGTGCGTTTTGGCGAACCAGGGACAACACGCTTGAAGGAGGAAAATGGTAGGAGGCCTAACTTCTTCATTTTTTGGCCAAATGAGGTGCAGAAAAAGCCCAGCTAGGGGTTTTGGGATGTTCTGAATCCATTGGCACAGTTTTCAAAGCCCTTTGGAGACTTCTTTTGCAGGTTTTTCTACCTTGAAGTTTCAGGAGCTCTAGGGAGCTTAAGCCCACCATTGAAGGAGGTTATGCTCAGATGAGCCCAAGTCTATTTTTTGTGACTGAATAGTCATTTTTGACTAATTGTTATGCTCTGAACACATTGGGACAGGTTTCCGATCCATTTGAGGACTTTTACAGGTGTTTTTGCCACAAGGAAGCTCAGGGAAGCTCAAGGTCACTAGTGGAAGAGGTCATGCCCGGATGAGCCATGGTCTGTTTTCAGAGATCCAATAGTCATTTTTGGGGTTTTTATGTATTCTGAACCCAATGGTACAGTCAGTAAATCCATTGGAGTTGAGAAACAACTTGTAAAAAAATATTTGACAAACTAATCCCAGAGAGCCTAGTCTATTGATGGAGGCTCAAGGAGATGTAGCCCAGTTGGGGGTGAACTCCTTTATCATGTTGATTTTGTTGTGAGTCTTTTGCTGGTTATTATTTGTTGCAAGTTCTTTTGCTGTTGTATTCATGTAAACAACATATTTAACCTTTTTAAAAACCTCACACATAAACACATAAAAGAGGCATAAACTTGACACATAATTTCTCTTGCAAAACTAAGACATTGAGCAAGGTCCTGAAGTTTATTTTAGTGGAGTAGAGGGTGATTGCATAGTAAAACAAGTCAGCCCCCTATTTACAGATCATTGGCGGAGCCTCTCCTTTCTATAGATTTTTGAGGAACTATGAAGGCTTCCCAACATGCATGTCTTATGACCTCTTGTTGGGCTCTAAGTTTATTTATTCAAATTTGTCCTTGCTGCTGTTTTAGGACAACAAACATGTTTGTTTAATTCTGCCAAGAAATCTACCTTCAACTTATGGTTGTTTACTCTTTTAAGGTGCCCTTGCAAGTGGGTTTAGCAATTGAATGTTAGCACATGCAAACCTCAAAACATATAACACTCCTCTAGGATCTTAACAAGATCCTACTACTGATTTAAACACTAAGCATACATGAAATTTGAACACAAGTATTTTTGGTCAACATGAACCTGGATAAAAATCCCACGGGGAAAACCAATTTAGAATGAAAGTGTATATATGTGATGTCTCAAGCATGGAATACAACAAGTAAACAAATAAAATGGAACCGATACAAGTAGCAACTTCCTCTCAAGCTTGGCTAGAAGGTTCCATGAAGAATGCGGTCAAGCAAGTGCGCCCTCTCTTCCTTGTTTCCTATTCCACTAAACTGATGCACCCTTGATCCACCCTTGGCCAATGGATAAACCCTTGCATACAAAGAAGTTCTTGTATGCTACCTCAACACTGAACCACTCAAATATGCAATATCTCAAGAACTACTAGTGCCTTCTAAGTTTGTGCCCTCCTCCAAGAGTGCGCCATCCACTAAGCAAGAACTCACACCAAAAAACAATGAGGCCCTAAGCCTCCTTGCGCCCTCCATGAATGATGGCGCCCAAGCTTCCTTCATCCAACACTTCCATTCTCCTCTCAATGCTCCTATCCAAACTCTCCAAGTGAACAAATGAGTGAATGAGCCTCCAAATGTCCTATGCGCCCCTCTTGAACCATCCATAAGGAAACCTAGAGATCAATAGCCTAGATCACTCCTAGCCATCTCTAATCAATGGGTGAGACCACCTCAAAATAATTTCACTTAGAAACCCACTTTGGGTTAAGTTTCCTAAGTTCACTTATGTCCCTCGATTCACCCACAAAGTGAATTAATTGTCACTTTTGCCTTAAATGACAAATTCCACCTTTTTGACTTAGGATAAAGTCAATGTGGAATTAGACATAAAGTACAAGGTACAAATATTTCCCTCTTGTGGTTAGAGACCCATAACCACAAGGGAACCACTTCCCAAGGTACACCAAAACTCAACATTTCCTTCCTGCATGCCTTTCCAAAGCACGGTGCATGTTTGTGATAAGATCATAGTACATCACACTATTCTTGACAAAGGTGATTCTGTTAGCATTCTATCCTCAACTGCTTGGCAAGCTTTAGCTTCCCCTTAGCTTGTGTCGGTTATCCATCATCTGTTGGCTTTCAATAAAATATTCAGTGAACGTTTAGAGATCCTTCCTCAACTTCCCATCATCTTAGGAGGGGAAATTTTCTATATCGATGTCATGGTAGTCCAAGGCCCCTTGGACTTTAATTTACTCATCGGGTTGAACTATGTCTATGTTATGAAAGTTTTTGTGTCCACACTCTTTCCAGTGATGCATTTCTCTCATAATGGAAACATTGTGACCATTGACCAACTTTCATTTGTTAGTCCTAATCTGATTGTCGACCATCCGATTTCCTTGAATGTTCCTTATATGAAAGTGGTATCCCTCCCGCCACAGGTTAATTATGTGGTATCATGTCCCATGCCTCCAACCACTAATAAGGAGGAGCCTCTCACTATTTTCTCAATTTCTTTAGACTCAAATCCGATAGTTGACATGGTGAACTCTTCAATAGGGGTCGTGGAGCCTAATCTTTCCCCCGTTACCCCTTTGAGTCTCTTGACATACATTCTTTCCAGAGCATTGTTCTTTCCTCCAATGAAGACCTCTTGGAAGCCATGGTCATGGTTAATGAGCATAGTTCGCTTTCTGTGTCAAGCTCGTTAAAAAATGAAACAGATACCCACGAGGATAGTTCGGTTTCTGTGTCAATCTCGTTAAAAAATGAAACAGATAACCATGAGCACAGTTCATTGTCCGTATCAATCTCATCAAAAAATGAAACGAACCCCCCTCCAATTGAGTCAAGTCTTCCATTAGATCTAGTACCTGAACCTTCATTTTGTTAGGGACCTAACCTCCATAACCCCTCACATAGGTAGAATATATTAATAAGGCCTAGTAGTAAGGAATAATAAGTCAAATGTAAGATGACCTAATAGAAGCTTTCGCTTCAAGAAGATCTTCCTCTAGATTGTTCTTTTGGTAGATAGATTTAGTATAAATAGGAGTCGAGGGCATGTGAAGTCTTTGTCTTGAGAATCATTGTAATAGAGCGTTGCTCTGCTGGAGGTTGCTCGCTTGAAGAGGCAAGTGAACATTGTTTCCTATCAATAAATATATTATTTTGGTGTCGTGGTTTCATATACTATGTTGTTCCATTGTTATTCTCTGCAGTATTTCTGTTATTATAATAGATCTGGTACGTTACAAGTTGTATCAGAGCACTTTCCTTGGCAAAAAATTATGGGTTATTTTTTTTTTCCAGGGTAGAGACGTATTTCGACGTCTTAAAGCTACATAGATTTGTCGTTCAAGGCATAAATCCGTGGTCGAGGAAGCATACATGCAGGGACTACAAGTGGTACTTAAGCGCACATTGTTGGCCACCCTTGTAAGCCCTGTTGGTATCCCTTCAAGTGGTAGCACATCCGACAACACCTATATATGGATCGACCTAGATATCCTGAAGCCCTCAGTAGATAAACCAATCGACCGCATGACTTCTATAGTGCCACCAAGAACAACACTCGGGAAGATACTCTCTAGTATCTGGGTAGTTGGTAGTACGACTAAGGGTATGGTCTAGCCTCCTTAGTTGGTTCCCTGAGATATTGGGACGAGTACTACTGTTGGACCCCACACATATATTAGAGAGCTATAACAAAAGGAAAACCCTTGTATGTAGAAACCCTAAACACCCTAATCTTTGGGACATAAACAAAGCAGAAAAAGAATAAACAAGATCTACTTCCATGCAACCTTGCCTCCTGCATTTAGGTTGCAAAATTCCTAGACATTTCTTCCTGTTAAGAATTAGGCCATTTAGTCATTGCAATATTATTCATATTGGAGTATAAATCCACAGGAGTAGAAAAAAAAATCTCTGGATCCTGCCTACACAATTATTTGAGACCTATCACATTGTATTCCTCTATTCGCCCTGATCGCAGTCATACCTATCATTTTTCAACAATTTTTTTCCCGTGGAACTGATCCGTTCCCGTCACCCCTATTTGGCACCTATCCCATTGACTTCCTCTCTTTGCACTGATCGTAGTGGTACCATTCACCAGTAACCCCTTTCTATGCAGTCCCACTTTCCCCCTTGTTCCATCCCCATGGCCGACACTCACAACCAAGATTGGGAACAACGTTTCACTACCTTGCACAAAGCTAATGACCAAACCCAGATTAATATTTCTTCCATTATTTCCAGTATTGGTAACCAAACCTCGGGGTTCGTTTGTACGAGGCATTGTAGGCTGTGAGATCATGCTTACCTGGGAGAGACTTTGGGACGACTTCGTACAGGAGGAATTGAGATGCAACTCAAGACTTCAGGACTACAACATATTTCAAAGGGTGATGAGGACCTTGCTCTGTGGACTAAGGGCAAGAAGAAGATCGAAAAAGGTGCTACATAGGGTCCCAAGGGAGAGGCCAAACAACAACAAAGTGGCCGTGGGAAAGAGAAAGACATGAGCACAGTGAGATGATTTTCTTGTGGAGAGATGGGTCACTATGCATGACATTGTCCCAAGAAGAAGAAGAAGAAGCAACATGATGGTACTGCAACGACAACAGAGGAGGAGGAGTTCGATGCTCAGTTTGCGAGAGAGTGTGCATTCGTCAATTGTTGTTTGTCAGTATATACACCATTCAATGGTAGGTGGGGAGACATAGTTGAGGAGGACCTATTGACTCATAGTATTGATTCAGAGGGAGATCAGACTCAGTTTTCGAGGACACCATCTTCAAGGGTTACTGGTCCACTCGGGACAACTTCAGTTTTAGAGTTGTCGAGACAGAGGGTTGGTGTAGGGGATTTAGAGCATCAAATATTGATGAGGAGGAGGAGGAGTAGGGCACCATAGAGGCTTGAGCCTCACTTGTCTATGGAGACGAGCAAACCATGTCTAGGTTCCACTTCGGGTGCAAGTCACTTGGTGAGAGACCAAGTTGAGGATCTTGGTGAGATGCCAAGGTGCAGTTACTCTTGGTGAGATGCCAAGAGGGCACACTCTTGGTGAGATTCCAAGAGATGCGACTCTTGGTGAGATGCCCCAAGAGTAGTGATCGTTGGTGAGATGCCATGAGGTAGAAATCCTTGGTGGGAGACCAAGGTTGAGATCTTTGGCGTGATGCCAAGATCTAGTTGATCTTGGATAGGTGGAGATGCACTTCCATCTATAGATCACACAGGTTGAGTAGATTTGTTTCAGAGACTACTTTTGATGATCAGGGTACAACCATACTCACCGAGTATTTTCCAGTAGGCAATCATGTTCACTGCATGGATGAAATTGGGGGTGAAGGGAACTTTCCTCGGTAAGAGGGAGTGTTGAGATTTGGGTACCTTGGAAAGTGGTCCCCTTGTGTTTGTGAGTCTCTAAACACAAAGGGGGAGACTATTACCCTTATTACTTTACTTTATGTTCTAATTTCACTTTGACTTAGGAGTTTAATTCAAAAGCGAAATATGTCACTTAAGTCATTAAAGTGGCATTTAATTCACTTTATGGGTGAGTTAAAGGACATGAGACAAACTAAGGAAAGTGGGTTTCCTAAGTGAGATTTTAGGATTAAATCTCACTCATTGATTATACATGGCTAGATTGGATCTAGGCCATTGATCTTTTAGGGTTTGGCCAAAGAGAGGCTAAAGGAGGGAAAAGGGAAAAGATGAGACTCATTCTTCACTTGAGAGATTTGAGAGGAGAGGAGAAGGAGAAGAGCTCTTGGGCACATTTCTTGAGGAGGAGAGGGTGCATGATGTCAAGGGTTTGGGAGGAGCCTTAGCTTGGTACTAGTCTACCATGGAGTATGGGCTACATTTTGGAGGAGGGCACATTCATCTAGAGAGGGGTGCATTAGCTTGAGGAGGACACATTATTGAGAGAAGAGGCACACCTTGAGGAGGGAGCCTACTTGTTGAGGAGAGTCACACTCTATGAGGAGTGGAGGGCTCATGGAAAGGAAGGGTGCATCCTAATTGTGGGAGTTTTTTTCGAGGAGGGGCACACTTAGTCTTAGTGGGCACCATCACTTGGAGGGAGGCACTCTTGAGAGGAGGGTGAATGAACAAGGGAAAGGCAAAGGAAAGGTATGGTTCTAAGGCACAAACAAAGGGAAAAGGCAAAGAAAGAGGAAAGGAAAGAGGTCGAGGCACTAGCTAAGGAAGAGGGGCGCACCAAGGCAAAGGGCGCCTAGCTTCAAGGGGCTATTAGGAACATCTTCAAGGGACTCCAAAGCATCTAAGAAGGGTTTCTATTGTATAAGGTTCACTTGTATATGTTTTCCTTGTTGTATATTTTGCTTTGAGACCTATATACATCTTACTCCAAACTGGTTTTCCCCATGGGGGTTTTTCCAGGGTCATGTTGACCAAAAACTGATGTGTCAATTTCATGCATGCTTAGATTTGTTAGATCAACATTTTTAGAGTTGTAAAGATCCGAGGAGTGTTATGTGTTTGAGTATTATTGCATGTGCTAACATTGGAATGTAAAAACACATTCATGGGCACCTCAAATAACACTTAAACAATGAAAATTATCAACAGAAAAATACCAAATTGTTTGTTTTCCTAAGACATAACAAATGACAGTTTTGAAAGATTAAACTTAGAGCTAATTTCTAGTCAAAGACAGATAAGATTTAACAGCCTGATAATACCTTAGTTCTCTTCACCATGAAATGTGGGGGGCGTTGTGAAAATGTGCATCTCCAAATTGGTCAGTACCACATGAAATTTCATATGTTTGCTATCGACATGGGTGGTTGTGACATTGTGCTTGGTGCATAATGGTTACAGACTCTTGGTCCCATCCTCATGGATTTTAAGGAATTGACCATGTAGTTCAACCAGGAGGGCCAACAATATAAGTTTCAAGGCATCACCGTCGTCTCCCCTAAAATCATTAGTTCCCATCGCATGGAAAATATCCTCAAGAAAGGTCATTCCAACATTATTGCACAACTCCATTCCATTCACGCCACTGAGACACCCTCTGTGCATCCTGACCTCCAAGCCATCATCTCCAAACATCAAGCTGTTTTTTCCACTCCCCATGGATTTACCCCTTCCCGTGGTGTTCATGATCCATTCCATTCCCCTAGTACCCGATAGCCTTCCTCCCAATGTTCTCCCTTATCATCATCCCTTTGCACAGAAAAATGAAATTGAGAAAGTTGTTCAACAATTGCTCGCTGTGAGTGTTATCCGTCCTAGTACCAACCCCTACTCTTCTCCTGTGGTCATGGTACTTAAGAAAGAAGGATCTTGGTGCATGTGTCCTAACTTTCATGCTCTCAACAAAGTCACCATCAAAGACAAATTCCCCATCCCTGTCATTGATGATCTATTGGATGAATTAAGTGGTGCCAAATTCTTTACTAAACTTGATCTCCATTCTGGATACCACCATATACATATGAAAGAGACAAACATTCCTAAGACTTCTTTTCGAACTCATGAGGGCCACTATGAGTTCTTGGTCATGCCTTTTGGCTTGTGTAATGCTCCCTCCACTTTCCACAACCTCATGAATAATGTATTTCGTCATTTTCTCTGTCATTTTGTCTTAGTTTTCTTTGATAATAGTCTCATCTATAGTAAAACGTGGATCACCCTTCTTGCCCATGTGGATCAAGTTCTTCATCTACTCTCTCAGCACCAAGTTTTCCTCAAACAATCTAAATGTGCTTTTGGAGCCTCGAAAGTGGAGTACTTGGGTCAGATTATAGGCAAGGATGGTGTCAAGGTGGATCCTAAGAAAATTGAAGCTATGAATGATTGGGCTCATCCTAAGAATCTCAAGAGATTGCGTGGGTTTCTTAGTTTAACGGGCTATTATCGCACATTTATTAAGAATTATGGAAAAATTGCAGCGCCTCTCACTGCTCTCCTTAAAATGAATGCTTTCATTTGGAATCCAATAGTTGATCACTCCTTCCAAGCCTTGAAAGAGGCTATGTGGACTACTCCTATCCTATCCCTTCATGAGTTCAGAAAGACCTTTGTCCTGGAAATTGATGCTTCAAAGAAAGGAATTGGTGCCATCCTTATGCAATATGG
The DNA here is from genome assembly GCA_009831015.1 of Picea engelmannii. Taxonomy (NCBI): domain Eukaryota; kingdom Viridiplantae; phylum Streptophyta; class Pinopsida; order Pinales; family Pinaceae; genus Picea; species Picea engelmannii. The sequence goes on from ML860140.1 coordinate 58,953, forward strand.
TCGACCTTTGGTCTTCACTAGAAAACCACTATCAAAGTGCCATTTGGGCCAATCAATCTATGAAAAGGAAATGATGACCATTCTGCATGCTGTGGATCTATGGTGCCCTTATCTATTGGGGCAACGCTTCCAAATTAAGATAGATCATCATAGTCTCAAGTATTTTTTGGAGCAACAAATTTCATCCCTGGAGCAACAAAAAAGGGTGACCAAGCTATTTGGATATGATTATGAGATCATTTACAAGAAAGGAAAAGACAATGTGGTTGCAAACACTATTTCAAGGAAATATGAAGATGAAGAGTCCCGCTTTTCTCTATCCTTCATTGTACTAGATTGGTTCCAAAATGTTCGCCAAGAATGGATGCAAGATCCCAAATTGTCGCGTCTGATCCAACAAATGCAAGATAATTCTCTAGTTTCTCCATAGTACTCTTGGCACAATGAAGAGATTCTCTATAATGACTGTCTGTATTTAAGAAAATAGTCGCAACTTAAATCCAAGGCGTTTTCCGAGCTTCATACTACACCCACAACTGGGCATTTCGAGTTTACCAAAACCTATGATAGGGTCGAACGTTCTTTTTTCTGGAATGGTATGAAGCAAGACATCCACACCTTTGTGGCGGAATGTGATGTCTATCAATGCAACAATGGAGAAATAGTCAAAGCTCCGAGCACACTACAATCGATTCCAGTTCCACCCACTATTTGGAGGGATATTTCTATGGATTTCATTGTTGGTTACCTAAATCGGGCAATAAATCTGTCATCATGGTGGTCATTGATCGTCTTTCCAAATACGTGTTGGTTCTGGAGCCTGATTATCTTCCTGATTCATAGGTCTTTGTTTTCAGTCGTGTTTATACCCCATGAAGATTGTACACCCCTCCACGCGGGGGGGTTTGCTCCTCTGCGAGGTCCAGGGGTACGGGGGCGAAGCCATCGAAGGAAAATTTGCCTTATAAATGTATAGTAAATCTGGACCGTTCATTATAAGGTTACAGATCTGACGGTAGAAGCTATGTTAGGGTTTTTTTCCCTAGAAGACAACCCTCTTTTATGAGGGAATTGTATTGCGAATGTGTATCATTGTGAATATTGTATTATGAGAGAGGAGACTATGAGAGAAAGAAGAGGAAGTTACATTGGGTGTGCTGTAGGTTGTATCCCTTCATTTTGCTGGATAATAAAAATGAAGGACCCAACAATTTCTCTGGTGGACGTAGCCCACACTGGGTGAACCACATATATCTGTGTCTCTATTGTATTGTGTATCTTATGTGTTTTATTTCCACATTTGTTTTATTTTATTGTTCCACAATCCTGTTTTTCTAACAACTGTTATCAGAGCGAAAGATAACTCACATGAAAAAAGGGTTCCTGATTCGAGTGGGAACAATGGCGGAAGATGAAAATTTTAGGGTTGAGAAATTTAATGGCCAAAACTACCAGTTATGGAAGATGCATATGGAAGAATATTTATATCAAAAGGTTCTATTCCTACCATTGGGTAGAATAACAAAGAAGCCAACTACCACGAAGGACGAAGAATGGGAGGTTCTTGAGAGAAAGACACTAGGAACGATATGGCTGAGCCTGACAACGTCAATAGCTTTCAATATTTCAAAAGAAAAGACCATGAAGGCACTGATGGATGCGTTGACTAAACTGTATGAAAAACCCTCAACGTCCGATAATGTATTTCTAATGAAGAGATTATTTAATATGAAGATGCCAGAAGGTGGGTCTATTGGAGATCATTTAAATGAATTTAGTATGGTTACTAACAAGCTAAGTTCTGTAAAAGTGGACTTTGATGATGAGGTCAAGGCTCTTATAATCTTGTGCTCATTGCTAGAAAGATGGAATGGCTTGGTCATGGTTGTAAGTAATTTTGTCTCTAGTTCAAACACTCTAAAATTTGATGATTTTGTTGGTGTTATCCTTAGTGAGGAATGCGATGGAAAAACAAAGGTGAGATATCAGGTAATGCATTAAACATGGATATTAGGGGAATACAAAAGGATAGAGGAAAAGGATCAGGGAACCACAAGAATTCTAGGAAGGGCAGATCCAAATCCAAACTGGGAAATATAGAGTGCTGGAATTGTGGGAAGAAATAACATTTGAATAAAGACTGCAGAGCTCCAAAGAAACAAAGAGATGGACAACATGAGAAAAATCATGAAGCAAATGTAACAGGTGATGTGTTACAAGATGCTTCGATTATTTCTGTAGATAATATTTCTGAGTCTTGGGTAATATATTCAGGGGCTTCATTTCAAGCCACACCCCATAGGAAACATTTTCTAGATTATGTTCAAGGTGATTTTGGACAGGTTCATTTGGGTGATGATGCACCATGTAAAATTGTTGGAATGAGAAAGGTAAAAATAAAGCAAAGGAATGGAAATAAGTAATACATGTTCCAAATCTAAGGAAAAATCTAATTTCAACAGGGCAATTGGCAAGTGAAGGTTGTATATCCATATTTACAGATAAGGTGTGGAAGGTCACCAAAGGATCACCGGTGATAACAAAAGGAGAGAATGTAGGTACATTGTATTTATGTACTGGTAATACTATTTCTTCTATTTCGTTAGCTTCTACAAGAGTGGACACAACACTGTGGCATTATAGGCTTGGACACATGAGTGAGAAGGGGATGCATATACTTCACAAAATAATTTTTTTGTCAGATCTTAAACAAATTGATTTGGATTTCTTTGAGCACCATGTTTATAGAAAACATAAGAGAGTTAGATTTCTTGGAGTTGGAAAAGAAAAGAAGAGTGAAATGTTAGAGCTTTTGCATACAAATGTATGGGGACCAACTCAGGTATCATCTCTAGGTGGCTCTGGTTATTATGTTACTTTTATTGATGATGCAATTATAAAAACTTGGGTTTATTGCATTTGACAAAAATCTGATGTTTTTGATACTTTTAAGAAATAGAAAACTTTGGTTGAGAACGAGACATGAAAAATGTTGAAGCGTCTCAGATAAGAGAATGGAGGTGAATATTGCAGCAAAGAGTTTGATGATCACTGTTCATACCATGGGATTTGTAGAGAGAAAACAGTTCCAGGAACACCACGAGAAAATGGTGTGTCAGAAAAGATGAACAAAACAATCGTGGAGCGTGCAAGGAGTATGATATTGCATGCTAGGTTGCCCTTACAGTTTTGAGTAGATGTTGTAAATAATGTTGTTTACTAAATAAACATAGGACCTTCAAGCTCTTTGGATGGTGGAATTCGAGAAGAGACATGGATATGTAAACATGTAAACTATTATTTTTTGAAGACTTTCGGTTGTGAAACATTTGTCCATATTGATAAAAAAAATAAAACAAAGCTTGAGGAAAAATCCAAGAAGTGTACCTTTATTGGATATGGTGTTAATGATTTTGGTTATCGCTTATGGGATTACGAAAATCACAAAATCATTAGGAGTAGATATGTCATATTCAATGAGAAGGTCATGTACACAGATCAGTTGAAGGGAAATATACAAGAAAAAGAAAAACCAAAATACACAATGCTTGATGAGATCACCGAAAAAGAAATTCCAAAGGAACCGGAAAATCAAAATGTACAACAACCAGAGTAGCAGATACCTCAAAATCCTACAAGTGTTGTTAGAAGATCTACCAGGTTAAATAGACCCCATGAACGATACCCTCCTTCATTGTATTATTTATTGTTGGCCGATTCTAGTGAACCAGAATGTTATGAAGAGACAATGTAGGCAGACACTCAAAAGAAGTGGGAGAAAGGCATGAAATATGAAATGGATTCCTTGGTAAATAACCAGACTTGGGACTTGGTTCAGTTGCCTGCAGGAAAAAGAGCATTGTAGAATAAATGGGTTTACAGGTTGAAGGAAGAAGATCAAGGAAAAAAGTGGCACAAGGCTAAATTTATTGTAAAGGGGTTTGCACAAAAGAAAGGTATAGATTTTGATGAAATATTTTCACCTGTTGTTAAGATGACTTCAATTAGGACTATTTTAAGTCTTGTGGCAGTAGAAGATTTGCATCTTGAACATTGTTTCTCCATGGGGATTTGGAGAGAGAGATTTATATGTAACAACCACATGGGTATGACGTCAAAGGGAAGGATAATTTGGTATGCAGGTTGAAGAAGAGTTTGTATGGCTTAAAACAAGCTCCAAGACAATGGTATTTGAAGTTTGACATGTTTATGATAGAACAAGGTTATAATAGATGTCATTCTAATCACTGTGTTTATTTTAAAAGACTAGAAAATGGAAGCTATATTATTTTGCTATTGTATGTAGATGACATGCTTGTTGCAGGGTCTAATATGTAGGATATAAATGTGCTCAAGAAGAAATTATCTAATTCATTTGTGATGAATGATTTGGGTGCTGCAAAGAAAATCTTTGGTGTACATGAAAAATCACAAATTGACATTGTCTCAGTGTGAGTACATAGAGAAGGTGTTGGAGAGGTTTAGAATGCAGAATGCAAAACCATTTAGTACACCTTTGACCAACCATTTCAAATTAACTAAGGAAATGTGTCCCAAGACATATGAGGAGATAGAATACATGTCCAAGGTCCCTTATTCATCAGTAGTTGGCAGCTTGATGTATGCGATGGTTTGCACAAGACCCGATATTGCACATGCAGTGGGAGTTGTGAGCAGGTATATGAACAATCCAGGTAAAGAACATTGAGAGGAAATAAAGTGGATTCTCAAGTATTTGAGAGGTACTGCTACTCATGCATTATGTTTTGGAGGTTCAAACATTGTTCTACAGGGATATGTTGATTCATATATGGCATGTGATAAAGATAGCAGGAGGAGAACCACACAATATGTTTTTATTGTAGGTGGAACAAAAATAAGTTGGATTTCGAAACTGCAAAAGGTTGTTGGAGTTTCAAAAATAGAAGCAGAGTATGTTGCTGCTACATAGACTAGTAAAGAAATGATTTGGTTACAGAGGTTTATGGAGGAATTGGGAAAGAAGTAGGAGAATAACATGTTGTACTGTGACAATGAGAGTGCCATTCATATTGAAAAAGGAAAAGGGCCAAGCTAAGGGGGCTTAAGCCCAAAGGAATATTATATTAATATTCCTAAAGTTTAAAGTATGGATATAAATTTATGGATATAACTTGATATATCATAAGTTTCTAAAGGAGGGACAATAGAGTTCCTTGAGTGCAATGTGTCATTATGGGAACATGTAAATATATTTGGTGATTTAGTACATTTCCCCATCATTCGATCATCATGCCTTCATTATTGATTAATTGATCACCATTCCATCATTCTACCCTACCATCAGTACACTACTGCTTCCATCCCCGTACATGTACCTGGTATGGTTGCTGCTGAAGAAGCGGGTTGTCAGGACTGTATGTTGTGGAAGAGGTGGGTTGTCAGGCCCGTGAGTAGTTTCTCTAGGTGAGAAATTGTTGGGAATTGTTCCCTGGTGCATTGGGCAATAACTATAGGGCTCTGAGACTTTCCGTCTGGCCTATTGTTGAAGCCCCAGAAGGGAAGTGGGGCAACCAAATGACTATTGAGCAGAGAAGGGGCACACTTCCTAGGGTGGGACATGCATGTGGGGAATGAGGGTTTGTAGGATAGTTGCAACTGTTGGGCACCTTAGACTGAACAATTATGCTAATTATTAGACCTATGTCTACTAGAGTTGACACCTAAGTCTGATCATTATGGTTATTGACAGACCTTAAATTGGCTTAGGACACATTTTCCCTAGTGGAGTTTAGCCCCAACTCGGGGGTGGCCCACTGTTGAGAGCTAAGAGCAATGAAGTCTATGGATGGGAGGAACGTGGAAGGTCTGCACCTTGTACGCAGTTGGTGTTTAATCATAAGATAAGTGTCTCTTATGTGCTTTTTTAATTACTATGTGTGTAATTATCTATTTGATGTTATGGAATCTCTGTCATAATTATGTTTATGAATCATTATTGCTTGCTTTCATAACTATGTTCATGTGTAGAGCATTATTTATTAAAATTATTGGTATCAGAGTTTCAAAAATTTGGCGTGGCATTGCCTAGTAGGGAGTTGGGGATGTTACAATTTTGAATTGCTTACTTAGGAGGTAGTGGGAATTGAATAGGTGGTTGCTTCAACCATTCTCAATATGCTTCCTCTCCAAGCTATTTTTTTTAGCAAAAAGCTTGTGACTTGACACCATAGTGGGGTGCAATGGTAGATGATGGACATACCACTCATTACTAGAATCCTGATTGTACAAATATTGAACATTACATTGATAATATTAGTAACACAATGCATTTAATATGTTCAAACATTGTACCAAACACTCATTATAAGCATGGGAATTTTTTCCCAATAATAAACATACTATCAACCACTTTATAAAATAAATGTCAAATTAAATAATTTATTTACATTAGTTGCATTGAAAATCCAAAAATTCAATTACTCATTTATTTTTTTCTTATGCTCTATGGGGTTGTCTACATAAAATAGATCAAATTTACGGTGTTATATCATTGACCC
>ML860141.1:0-12288 GCA_009831015.1 Picea engelmannii
CTGGTGTACTATTCATGTGTGTGATTGTTTATTTATTACTGCTCATTTTTGGATAATAATTCTACATTGATATAACATTTGAAGAAAAAGGATTATAATTACGTTATTACTGATTCACCCCCCCTCTCAGTAATCCAACAATTTCTCCTTGTATCCTCATAGTGTGCTATCATTTGTTCCTTGAAAATTGTCCAAGTGACGAGTGATTTGCGAGAATAAAGCCATCGATACCATATAAATTGATTGGGTTTTAAATATAAAGAAGCAATTCGTACCTTTTGTGTATGTGGCACTTTATGTAGATCAAATAATTTCTCCATCTGAAGTATCCATGTGATTGGGTCCTTGCCATCAAACTTCCTCATATCGATCTTAGGAACGTGGTTGGTCTTCAACCCAAAGTTGAAGTTTCTCCATTCTTGATTCATCTTCCTTGTGTCCTCATCATGAATTTCATGGGATACATTTTCACTTTCAGGTGTCCTCTCTATTAGGAAAATTTTCAATCCTTCCATGATCTCCCTTTTTAAACCATCCATCTTAGTATACATTACTGGCTCCAATTTAGCTTTAGTTGAATCCATCATTCCTTGTAGTTCATCTTTTGTCACTGTCTTCTTTTGTAATTCATTTATGTCCCTACGCATTTTTTCACCTTCATAAAGAGTCCAAGTAGGACTATATGGAGGCTTATTTGGTGTATAAGTTCCCTTTTTGGGTGTCATGCTGACCAAGTATCACTTTTGAACCTTGATTTTGAGGTGGTTTTGCTATTAAATCTTTCTTCTACTGTATCTCCAAAGTTTTGGCCTTTCTGGGTATGAAAAATTATTTTTTGTAGTTCTTTGATATTTTTTCTCTGTAATTCCACAGTTCTGATCAAAATTGGATGTGCCAAGTGGAATTTACAGTAACTTCCCCACAACTTGTTGATTTTTGGCCTTTCTAGGATATCTCATTTGTATAGTGTGCCTCGCACAAAATAATTGATATAAAATTTTGAAACTCATACCAGAAATACTACGGATTTTCCACTATCCAATGAAACCAGTCTCACTCAATTTGGATACTCTAGGAAGAAGTTATGATTGTTTTACCCGGAACACCTACTTGAGACTAATCAATAGGACTAGTCAGATACCTTATCTTCCACAGGGTGTATCTACCAATGTAAGATGACCCATAAGCTGAATGTTTTACCACAGATACCTTACAAACTTATGTGAATAGAATCTAGATTTCAGGGTCTGAAACGTTACAGAAAATGTTTTATAGCAAAAATTCTGCAATGACTCAATTCAAGATGATTCCAAAACCCTATCTTACATAGGTTGTATCTCTGAAAGTGTAAGGCCTCAAGAGATGAAATTTTAACCCAACGTACCTTGATCCGTCTACTAAATATCCTCCAAGCCATTCCTTTCGAAATGTTGTAGAAAACAAGTTATAGAGAAAATTCCAAGGTGTCTCGGATGTAGCAGCGAAACTCCAAGACCTTGAGCTCTGATACATTATGTTAAGAACCAAATATCAACATAACATAGAAAAACCTCAGAATAAGTACTCAACACCTTGAAAAAGAGATAATTTCAGATAATAAGCCTCTTCAAGGGGGAAACCTCCTTAACACCACATAAATGTTCAAGTACAATATGATTCCAAATGAAAATGTCTCCTTGGTATATATAGGAGACTAGGAGGTACAATTACAACTAATGGACTCAAGTCGACATAAATAAAATAACATTACTAATGTAATAATCCCCAATTAAGGGGTAATGAGCCACTATTTAGGGCTTAACAAAATATGCCTTTGGTGTCTCTGAATTAGAATATTTGGGCCATATTGGTAGTCATGATGGTGTGCATGTGGAAAAAAAAACAATTGAAGCAATGAAAGATTGGACTTTCTGTAAAACTCTTAAAAGTTTAAGAGGTTTTCTTGGTCTCACTAGTCATTACAGGAAGTTCATGAGGAACTATGGTAAAGGCATCATAGTAGTACTCATTCAAAAAGGATGACCGTTGGCTTTTACCAGCAAACAACTCTGTGAGAGACAGTTGGGAAAATCCACTTATGAAAAAAACATGACGGATGTATTACATGCTATGGATATTTGGAATACATACCTACTTGGGAAACATTTCCAAATTAAAACCGATCATCGTAGCCTGAAATAATTCCTAGAGAAAAGGATATATTCCCCTAAGAAACAAAAATGGGTCACCAAACTATTGGGGTATGACTATGAGATAATTTATAAGAAGGGTAAGGAGAATGTGGTAGAATACACTCTCTCTTAGCATTAGGCCCCTCTTTTCACTCTATTTCATAGTATTATATTGGTTGAATAATGTTCATAAAGAATGGCTAACAAATCCCAAGATCCCTAGCATAATCCAACAACGTCAAATTCAACCCCATGCATATCAGGGCTACACTTGGGAAAATGAAGAGCTTCACTATAAAGGATGTATTTATTTGAAAAACAAATTAGTGTTTAATTCACAAGTGTTATCCGAACTACATTCTTTTCCCATAGTATGTCATTTTAGGTTTCATAAAAAATATGAAAGGATCAAATGTCCATTTTCTAGGAAGGCATGAAGAAGGACATATGCACCTTTATGGAAAAATGTGGCATTTCCCAATGAAACAAGGGATATATAGTGAAACCTCTAGATGAAATCCAACCTTTACTCATTCTTCCAGTTGTATGGACTGACATTTCTATGAACTTTGTTGTGGGGTTACCAAAATATAGCAATAAATATATAACCATGGTTGTGGTTGATCACCTTTCCAAATATGTTCACTTTTATGCTCTCCAACACCCCTTCAAGGCCTATATGGTCACTCAATAATTCATGGATAATATATTTAAACTCCATGTAATGATGCACTCGATTGTGACAGATCATGACCCCACCTTTACTAGCAATTTTTAGCAATAATTGTTTCATCTCCAGGGCACTCAATTGAATCTCAACATCATATATCACCCTCAAACTGAAGATGTCAATGAGTCCTTGGAAGCATATTTGAGGTTATTTACTTCAAAGAGACAATCCTAATGGGTCCAATGGCTCCCTCTATCCAAATGGTGGTATAATACAACTTATCATGGTTCCACTCGAATGACTCCCTTTGAGGCTATCTATGGCCAAAATCCCTCATTAGTACTATCCTATTTACTAGGAGTCTCCAAGGTGCAGGAGGTCGATAAAACCCTCACAACTCAAACTGACATTCTCCACACTATTAAGGATAATCTATTCATGGCTCAAATCCAAATGAAGCATCAAGTTGATTATCAAGTAAACGAATGTGGTTAGGGCTTGTTGGGCCTCTCATTTTGAATATGGATTTTCTAAGGAAGAATGAATGCATTGGTGAGGAGGACAAGGTGTCTAAGAGAAACCAAAGAATGTAGATATGAGTTGTGGAACATAACACAGAGGTCGTTAGGAGCAACAAAGAGCATTGAAATTGGAGGATGAAAAGGACCAAGACATGAGGCGAGAACTCAAGTGATTGATGAAGAGGTGGTGAAAGGAGGATGTCGCCTACCCAAAGAAAAGGGAGAAGACTACATTCTTCATATCAATGGAATAAGGCCCCCTTTAAAAAAATTAATTATCTTCTGTTTATATGGTGATGGTGTTGTGTTTTTCTAATATGTAACAATGTTAAGGAATGAGATTGCCTTTTATTTTATTTATATTACACTTGCAAGTAGAGTAGTGGAATGGAATGGAATAGTTTATGTTTTCCCTTTAATGTTTAACCATAGGTTCTGGCAAGTTAATAATGACTGAGAAATCCCATGCATAATGTGCATAATGAGGATCAAAATCATCTAGTTGGGTTAGTCCAAAAAATTAGAAACTTGTCAATTTGTGTCAAATACACAAAGTGAGATCTCTTTGTGAGTCGTAGTGTTGTTGAGGGAAAATAGACCTTAGTTTGCTTCCTTTGGTGAATGACTTGAAAATGAAATCAAATTAACCAAGATATTCTAGCAATAATAATTAAAAGCAAGGATATGTAAGTGCAAATTAAAATACAATTTTTCCCCCAAAAAAAAAACTTAACATAACAAATTGCTAAAATCTTGCATAATGAAAAAACAATCAAGCAATTGTTTGTTGTTTTATTCCCTTAAATATTTTGGAAGCAATAAATGGTGACAAAACAAATCGGAAAGAAGAAGAGACATAAAACCTAAAAATAACCAAGACAAAAGGGAACTTAATCATGTTAAATTATCTTACAAACCATTACGCAAAAAAAATCCATCATTACAAATGTTAAACAAACTACGGAAGCTTATGAAAGAGGAAATAAGATTTGATATACATAAAAAAAAAAAATATAAACCTAAACAAAAATAAAATAATAGATACACCTCAAATTTATTTATAGACCCCAAATTTACAATTAGATGTGGATTGTTATGCATAAAAGTGGAAAAACAATAGCTAAATCCAACATCTTTGCATCAAACTTAAAATAATAGATACACTCAAATTTACAATGAGATGTTGACTCCTATGCATAAAAGTGAAAGAACAATAATTAAATCCAACATCTTTGCATCACATTTAGATAACTGAGAATCAAACAACCATGAAGAAACTAACTACTTTTAAAGCCTAAAAATAGGCAATATTAACATATAAAAGGGCCATGAAAGAAGTCCAACCATGAAAGAAAAAAAATTCCAAATTATAAGGGAGTTTGTAACAAATTTAATAATCTTAGGATATCCATTGTGAAAATTGATTTTACATCTTACTTTTCCTCCTAAAGAATTTGAGTGTGTAAATATGTACAAAGAATGCAATAAGAAACACTCCTATTTTTATAAAGTTGGAAAAAGTTCAAGATCCTCAAAACCATGTGAAAAAACCAAAATCTCCAACCCCATCCCATAGAACTATATGAATGGACTTTACATTTTGCTCAGTATCACATTAAATAGGAGTTGGAAAAGGCTCAAGATCCTCAAAACCATGTGAAAAAATCAAAATCTCCAACCCCATCCCATAGAAACATATGAATGGACTTTACATTTTTTTCACTATTACATTAAATAGGAGTTGGAAAAGGCTCAAGATCCTCAAAACCATGTGAAAAAACCAAAATCTCCAACCCCATCTCATAGAACCATATGAATGGACTTTACAATTTGTTCACTATTACATTCATTCATCCATTCCCATGTCCTTTTATATATAAGAAATAAGATGTGCAAATTTTTATTCAAGATTTTAAGTTTTATTAGTCCCCGCCATGGGACTATAACAATGAGTTTGCTTTTGATGTGACATTAATTTATCTTTTACCATAAATTTTTGTATGCAATGTAATGTTTAACATAGGAAAACAAATATATATTTTTGAATATAATAAAGATATTTGTGTTTCTCATTTCTAATTAGTTGATAGAATTGAAGTGTTATTGCTCCCTTCACGTCTTTCAATATGTAGAATTAATTACATAATCAATGAATTTCACCAATCACCGCATCTAAATATAAAAAGTTGTACCATGTATTTATTATTATGCATTATTATATTTATTATCTAATATATTATTTATTATTATATTTATGAATATTACAGTTCCATTCAACTTAGGGTTCATTATACATTTTGAATAACAAACAACCCTCAATTATTATCTTTTGACAAAAAATATTCATTACTTATGCATTCAGTTATATTAAGTTTCATTGTTTAACAAGTATTTCCCAACTAACTTGGCAGGGACTGCGTTGCCATGCAACCCTTGTTTTTCTTGTATATGAAGGGGAGAGATGGTGAGCTTAAAAATACAACGGAAAGCAAAAAAAATCTAGTTATATTTATGTGATCTTTGTTCATATTGGCTTTGAATGGTTATGACTATTGACATATTGACATTGAATGGTTATGAATATGAATATAAAGTTTCATATAATATAGTATGAATAAGTTCAATAATTAAGAAGATGTATTTTTTCCTATATGTTGAAATAACAAAGGTAAAAAAGTAAAGTACATATTTTAATAAACTAAATAATGAAATTATTACGTGAAAGAATTTTTTTTATGGAGTCGTCTATATTTAAGTTGTTAAATTTGTATAATTCGAGTGTCGCGGGATTTTTAGCACACTGAATCCATCCATACATTCAGAAATGCAATTTAAACAATGAAAAATGACGAATTCGTCCAACTGTATGTCGTTGGATTCCATCGAAAATGACCAAAACATAGAATGTTTAAACAACACCATCTTTTATCCTATAAACAAAAAGTTTCATATATTAATTTGAAATTTCACGCGTTATAACATTAATTATAATATTGTCCCCGAGGTGTAGGACAGTCAGTGACTGAGTGTGCTATTAAGGCACTCTGTGATGTTAACTCACCGGTTCGAAACCTACGGGGAAAATAAATCCAACCTTGTTAAAGATTGGTGTGGCTCAGGCCGAATGCAATCCCCGAGTGATTTTGACGACTTACATGCCTCTACTCAAGCCACATACTAGTCCCACAGAGCACAAACAAATTAACAAATAAAAAACATTAATTAAAATATTATTATTAAATTAAAATATTATTATAATATTAAGCAGCTTAGCTTTGTGAAGATAAATCCAAGTTATTGTTGAAAGGCCTCATAACTATTGAATCGACGTGGATGTAAGATAGCCCTAATTAACCAATCACGTGAAACACTTAATGGTACGCCCTTCATAGATGGCATTATGGGTTCATTAGGTACGATGGATTCATGGGGAGTGAAAAAAATTTCGTGGTACTTGGATGGTCACGGAATGTCCAGGTTGAGTGTGAACCACTCCATCTTTCTCATCATGCCACTTGTTAGTTGAAGATAACTTCTTGGCATCTCACTTTGACTTCGATATTTAGAGCTTGAGTGTTGCTTACTTAATTTTTCAACTTGCCCAAACCGTTTGTACTTTATGTTCTTTTTTGTCATCAATGTTCTTTCTTGTAATCAATTGTATTCTATTTTTTTTTTGTTATTTTTGTTATTTTTAAGTGAATTTTTTTGTTTGATTTTGTTTGGTGAAGAATGATTGGATCTGTAGATTTGAGTGGTTAAGTTTGTATAATCTGAGTGCTTGGTTTTTCAGCACGTTGAATTCATTTATACATTCAGAAATGAAATAGAAAATAGTGATTTTGTCTAGATTTACATTGACGGATTTCAGTCAAAAAATCCAAAGGTAAAACGTTTAGCCAATGCCATTCAATAATATTAGAAAATAATATCACAAAATTACTAATGAATATATATTTGAAGGTTTCTAGTCCTCTTATTTGATTGGTCTTGTATCTTGAATGTTTGTATTTTATGTTCTTCTTTGTCATCATGCAACTTTGAGGCGGCAACAAAGTTTGGGCGGGTTTGAGAGTCGTTTAGGGTTACGGCTTTGCAGGCTCTTTGGTTAGTTTTGCTAGCTGCATCCCTTGCCTCCTTGGAGAAGTGCGAGAGTGGGCTAAAGACCCTTCCAGGGAGGGTAGGCGGGAATGGGCATTTTCGAGTGGTCTCGGATGGCGGCAGTGGAGGATTTGGGTGGCGACAGGGATGGCTTACTGGTAGAGCGTCAATGTATGGGTGTAGACCTTTTTGTGGCGGTTACTCTGAGGCAGATGTTAGGGGCCGAGGAGACGACTCGGAGCCGAATACGATTCCCTGAGCTTGAGTGCCTAAATCTCTCTAGGCAGCCCGAGGGCTCGTATCCAAGTGGATGATAGCATCGGAGTTTTGTAGAGGTGATGGCTTCGGGGATATTGTTGTGGTCGGTTTCTTGTATTTTCTTCGGTTTCCTGGACCCTGTTGTCCTCTCTCTCCTTGGCTTGAAGAGGTTTTGGATCGGATCTTTGAGGTCCACTGTGGGCATGCAGTGTTTTGGTTTACACTTTGAGGTCCTTTGGGGGCGTGCGGTGTTGGGTAAACACTTCGCTGTCCTTTGAGGGCATGCAACTACTGGTTTAACTTCTTTACTAGTTATTGTTGGGTTTTTTTGCCATGCTTATGTATCTCTTTTTGCAGCCTGCGTGCTGGGATGTATGTGTGGGTGTTTTTTGAACATGGTCTTTGGACCAGTACTAATATGATCTCTTGTGGGGTCAAGAAGATGTAAAAAAATTATATTTTCACTAATATAATTGAGCAATTTTTTTCCTGGAAAAAAAATTATATTCAAGAATATTAGAAAATAATATCATAAAAGTACCAATGAATACATATTTGAAAGCTTCGAGCCCTCTTATTGATCGGATTTATATCTCGAAGATTCTAGGGTTTACCCTGGGTACCATTCTCAAAATGAGGGGAAATATTTTTCCTCGAGTTTTGTACCCTGAAAAAAAAAATACAAAAAAAAAAGCGAAATAGGTTAGCTCGAATGAATAAATGTTATGATTATAATACAAGAGGTCTTGAGGTCAAGTCCTCACCCTCTATATTATTGATATTGTTAAACCTCACTCGTTGTCCCCATCAAATTAAACCATGTAATCAATAACAAGATAACTTACTCACATTTTTGTCCCCTTACACTTTATGTTTTTCCTTATCATCAAGAATCATGATGTAACTATATTCAATTATAATTATTAAAGAAAATAACCCCAAGATAAAACTATTGTAAATGTACTTTTATTCGTATCACAAAAGTGTTAATGAATACATGCATAAATAATGAATTCACATATTCACTTTTACTAATGTAAATTTGAATGGTATACATTGACATCCATAATGTTTAGGGAATTAAATCTAGAAACAATGTAAAACAAAATGTATAGTTTTATATATTTACCTAAACTTTATCCGCATGCTTAGCCCCAGCCAAACTATGGTCTATTAAAATTAAGTTCTATAAACAACTCTACCCTTATAGGGATTGTTTTATTGGACAAACGATAATGTGATTTTCATGGCATCCACAAAAAAAGCAATTGATTTTCATGGCATCCGCCAAAAAAGCAATTGGAAGCTTGTATGGTTGATGTGTGTAAACTATTTATAAATTCTATAACATAATGCTTTCCATCATTATATATAATTTCTTAATTTTCTATACATATTGTGATTATTTGTTTTTTATTTAATTATACTTTGCAAAATATTTAATTATACTTTGCAAAATTTAACATGTCTGTATATTAAGAAAATACTCATTTAAAAGTTTAATCAATGTTCTTCAACATATATCATTATCTTATCTTTGCATTTATATGAAACTTTTATATCATGAATTTAAAAGAGTCACAATTTATGTTCATAAAATGGGAGTAATGTGATGTGTGTTTATTAAGTGAAATAATAGTATTTAATGATGATGTGTGTTCATTATATATCATTATCTTATCTTTGCATTTATATGAAACTTTTATATCATGAATTTAAAAGAGTCACAATCTATGTTCATAAAATGGGAGTAATGTGATGTGTGTTTATTAAGTGAAATAATAGTATTTAATTATATCGAAGGTATATTTTAGTGTTAGGTTTTGTAGAAAACATGTCAATTGGTTGATAGGTTTTTTAAAGTCATTTTTTTTTATCTTTTTACAATAAAACCATCTACACACAAATCAATAAAATTATCTGCACACAAAGTAACACACAAACGAATAAAATCATTTGCACACAGACGACTGGTCAATGTCGGTGGTATCCTGACGCCAAGTGCCCCAATCGTTTGGGACTTGCCTCTTGTAACCAAACATCGCCAGCGTGTTTATCCGAAGATGTTGTCTCCAACAGAGGAGGAACTTGGAAAACCACCGGATGGACGTCATGCACTCTGCCACGTCGATGTTGAGCTGACAAATGGGATCAAACCCCCACGACCCCGCATACTCGCCCTCCCTCCTAGAACATGAGAGATGCATTTAGTTAATGAGAGATGCCCTATGGTTGTTGACTTTTGTACGAAGTGTGCACGAGAAAGTTCATTTTGTTGACATTTTAAATTGCATTGACAGGAAAACTAGGTCGCATGACGTTACTTTCCAGATCGTATACTATGGAATCTGTCACTCTGATCTACACAAAATTCATAACGACTGGAAAGGTTCCCAGTACCCAGTGGTTCATGGGTAATGTGTTTACATGGTTCAACACCACTTCAATTTAAGTAGAAAGTCAGTGAGAATATATGCCTAGCAATTCCTGCTCAATTTTAATTTACTCATTTATTTTTCAGCCACGAAATAGTAGGCACAGTAGTTGAAGTTGGTTCAGAAGTGAAGAATTTTGTTGCTGGAGATCGAGTAGGCGTGGGCTATATGGTAGGGAGTTGTCATCATTGTGATTCCTATAGCAAAGGGAAAGACCAGTACTGTGAGAAGGTTATTTGGACACATGACAGCACTGATGTTGATGGTTATGTCACCTTTGCCCCATAACTCCTCCACTCTTCCTGAAGCTTCCTCCAACCACCTCATTGATTTTCTATAACTTACCTCCACTGCTCTTCGTTTTCTACAACTTACCTCCACTTCTCTTCATGCACCTTATTTCTTGGTTTCTCAGGGTTCCATCTACCTGGTCGAGGTTGAGTGCAGCATAAGCCACATTTACTCAGAAAAACATGGAGGTTGAGTGCATCAGAAGGCAAATTTACTTGTTCTAGCTCCGCATTAAATCCTGATAACCAGCTGGCAGCTTTTGAATGCATTGGACAATTACGAGATGGGGTAGCTGAGATGGGGGTTGAGTGTATCACACGACAACCTTCCATGTCCATGGATTTAACGCACTCTCATGGACTTCTTTCTATGTTTTCATGAACGTGAAATTTTCTTTACTTTCCTGTATGTGAAAATGGTTGCATGGCGGATCTGAATCAATACTCTGGCACGGTTCTGAATCAATTGTGGTCTTCTCAACTCTGACGTAGGTGTAAATCAATTGTGTTTCTTCATTACAGGTTAATTTCTTACCTTTTCTTGCTATGTTCCTACTCTTTCTCTCTTTAATTAGATATTCATACCATTTATGCCTGCTTTGGAACTTCTTTGGTGTGTGATCTTTGTGAAGTGCTCAATGGAAGTGTCTTACTCAAAACTCATAGACAACAATTCTAAAGAAATACATTTCTGTGTGCTTCATTTTTTCAAACATCCAGGATGGAAAATATAATGTCACTTTCATCTTGCTTGATTGCTTGTCTCAGTAAAATATGCCATATTATGTATCCATTTGAAATAGGAAAAACACTCACATAGCCTAGGCTCCCCCAAAATATCATCTGATCTTGGTTTTGTTGGGCTCCCTTGAAATATCATTGGAGCCCCTATCAAATATTCCAAAGTCGATAGGGAAGCTCGAGCACATTGAAACTATGGTTGTGTGTTGTACAAAACCGAGTAATATTAATTATGATCAATGGTTGCTAGTGGCAATGTTAAAATTCCCAGATGATTTTTGTCATCTGCGGTCATTGAAGAGCTTGGTGTTAACGGGTTTCACACAAATGGAGTCATTGCTAGAATCCTTCGGGGATTTAACAAACCTTGAACACATCCATCTACGTTCATTTGAGAGTTTGGAGAGGCTTCTAAATTCCTTCGAGAATTTAGTTAGGCTTCAATTTCTTGATTTGTTTGGTTATCATAACTTAACCATGTCCACCGAAACACTTAGAAATATAAGAGCGCTTGAATACCTTCGACTTTTCCAAAATTGAAGTTTGACCTCCCCAAAAATAATGAATCAAAGGTTTTTGGAAACACTAGATTTGTCTGATACAAAATTTGAAATCATTGTCAAGTTCAATTGGAGAACTAAGCAATTTGAAGTATCTCTCAATAAAGTGTTGTAAATATCTGGTGGAGATTAGAACATTGCCAAATGCACTCATATCACTGAACTTGTTTGGTTGTTCTAAATTGACTAAAATATTGGGATCGACGCAGCTGAGAAAACTTAAAAAACTAGATGCTAGTGCGTGCATAGAGATAGAGGAGTTGCTTGGTAATGAACATTTGAGATGGTTGGAAAAACTTGATGCCTCTAGATGTCCAAATCTGCAGTTGGGCGTGGGAGTAGAGGAAAAACTTCACCAACAATTGGAGGAAGGCGTGTTGTTAATATGAAGCACAAAGCCCCCGGATGGGGTGTTAAGGGCCGCAATTGTGCCACGTAAGAGATGCCAGCATGCTGCATTAACGCAGCCACCGGCTCACCACACCTCCCCCATATCACCTTCATGAAGGCGAGCATTCATGGCAAAATGCAGAGGACCTTC
>WSFP011408674.1:0-25005 GCA_009831015.1 Picea engelmannii
GCCTTAATTCTTTTCTCTGCTTGATTTTCCACAAGAGCGTTAAAATATTTAAACCTTTCAAAGACTTCAAATTTATTCCTGAGGAAATATATATGTGTATTCCTTGAGAAGTCATCTATAAATGAGACATAATACACATATTTTCCCAGTGATGCAACTAACATAGGTCCAAACACATCATTGTGCACCAATTGTAAAATTCCCTCTGCCATCATTGCACTAGAAGGGAATCTTACCTGATTATGCTTCCCATATACAAAATTTTCATAAAAATCAAAATCCAAAGAGCAGTTAGACATACCTTCAACTGTACCTTTACCATGTAGTAGGTAAAATCCCTTCTCTCCGATATGCCCCAGTATTTGATTCCACAACATATCCTTTTCTCTAGAGATTGTAGGAGTTTTTGTTCTTCGACTCCAATCTCAGGAACAATGGAACTATTAAACCCATCATAATAGTGCTTCCCTGCAACTTATACAAATTTCTAATATGAACTCCCTTAAGTAACACCATTGCTCCTCGAACCATCCTGAAAGTTTCTTTCTCAAACAATGTTTTTACCCTTGCATCGTCCGTTTTGTTTACATAAATCAAATTTTTGGCCAATTTTGGGTTGTGAAGAACACCAGGTAGTTTTCTAATCCTTTCATCCATGAGCTTCAACTTGAATTTTCCTCGTCTTATGATTTTGGTTTTCGATTGTTCATCACCTAGGAAAATATCACCTCCATCATAGCTTTTATATTCACAGAACCACTCCCTATTGGGATTCATATGAAAGGATGTGCCTGAGTCAACCAACCATGACTCATGATATGCATGTGTGCTTGATGAATCTAAGTACACATCCCCTCCTTCTTCCAAGGAGGTTTTTTATTCTATAGGAGGAGCATCTTCAGATCCCTTCCCTCTCTCAATGCTTTTGGATTTACATTGATTCTTGTTGTGCCCTTCTTTTCCACATCTCCATCATACCTTTACAAAATTTCTGAGAGATTTGGTTCTACCCTTAGATTTAGATATCCTACTTGAGGACTTGGATATATTTATTTCCTAGGAGCATCCTCTTGGAAATAATTCATTTTCCCTCTGTCCTTCCATGTTCTAATGTCTCATCTCCTACAACAAAAAGGATGAGACCACATAATTGAAACTTAAATTAGTTGTATTACCACCTATGGCCACAACTAGACTATCCCATGAGTCTAGTAAAGAGCACAATAAATTAATACAATAATCTTCATCTGACATTTTAATATCAATAGATAATAATTTTAATTATCTTCTAATGTGTTCGCCTGGACATACGAAGATCTCATAACATATGACATAGGCGTCATTGAGGACAAGATCCCACTGAAAGAAGAGTCCAAACCATTTAGGACAAAATTGAGACAGATTAATCCTATGTTGCTTCCTATCATGGAGAAAGAGGTAAAGAAGTTGTTGGATGCCCAAATTATTGTTCCTCATAGGTATTCAGAGTGGGTGGCCAATTTGGTCCCAGTGAAAAAGAAGAACGGGGAAATCAGACTTTCTGTCGATTTCAAGAAATTGAATAGGAGATCAAAGAAGGACAACTACCCCTTGCCGAAAATGGAACACATATTACAAAGGGTAACTGGCGCATCAAGGATATCCATGATTGATGTCTTTTCAGGCTATAATCAGATCTCAATCCTGCCTAAGGACAGAGAAAAAATGACCTTCACCACTCCTTGGGGTACGCTCATGTATGCAAAAATTCCCTTTGGATTGATGAATGCAGGGGAGAACTTTCAATGAGCCATGGATATAGATTTCATTGGAGAAATCAACCAATTCGTGGTCATCTATTTGGATGAAATTACAGTTTTCTCCAGGTTTGACAGAGAGCACTGTGAGCATTTGAAAAGGGTGTTCCTGAAATGAAAAAAGTTTGGTCTCTCCTTAAATCCCAAGAAGTCTTTGTTTTCCATGAAGGAGGGAAAGTTGCTGGGCCACATAGTATCAACTGAAGGAGTCAGGATTGATCCCAACAAAGTTGAAGCAATCCAAACCTTGTCGCTCCCGAGATCTAGGAAAGAAGTCCAGTCTTTCCTGGGAAAAATTAATTTTATGAGGAGGTTTGTTTCCAATTTTGTTGAGATGGTAAAGCTTATAAAAACCATGTTGAGGAAGGGAAATGAAGTTAAATGGACTACTCAGTCTCGAAATTACTTTCATCATATAAAGAAGGCCTTGACTGAGGAACCTATGCTTATCAGTCCTAATTATAAAAAGGATTTCCTTATTTTCTCATTTGTTTCATTTGACACTGTAGCGACTATTCTGTTATAGAAGAATGTTGAAGGGTTGGAGCAGCCCATCTCCTTTTTTCAGTCGAGCATTGAGAGATGATGAGGTGGAATATGACATGATGAAGAAGCAGGCCTATTCTTTGGTTAAATATCTCAAAGATTTCAGAGTCTATGTCTTATAGTAAAAAATAACGGCGTATGTCCCTTCAACTATCGGGAAGGAAATTCTCATTCATCTAGACATAGATGGAAGGAGGAATCGATGGATTGCCAAAATCATTGAATTTGACCTGGAGATAAATCCCACCAAATTGATTAAAGGTCAAGGTTTATCCAGACTGTTGGCTGAATCTAATTGCAAAGCTTTGGGGGTAAGCTTCATCAATGAATTCTCAGGAAATCAGCAGGATGAACTGTATGATACAAATGCTCAGGCATGCCCCCCATTAGCAGGATGTCCTTGGTACAAGGATGTCATATATTTTCTACAAGAATTGCGCCCCCCCCGATGGCATGCAAAGGAACAAGGCAAGAGCTTTAAATCTAAAAGCACTTAAATACTTCCTTGTTGATAAAAATTTATATTATAAAGACCCCCTGGGTGTACTTCTGATATGTTTATACCCACATGAAGCATAAAGGATTATGTCAGACTTTCATGAAAATTTGTGTGGGGGAAATCACTTCTGGAGAACGATGGCCCACAAAATTCTCAGGGATGGTTATTTCTAGCCTACTCTGTTCATTCATGTTTACACAAAAGTCAGAGCCTATGCTAAATGTCAGAAATTCTTAGGAAAGAAACAACTAAATCCCTTGCCATTGAAACATGTGGTTGCTTTAGGGACCTTCAAGCAGTGGGGCCTAGACTTCATTGGGGATATTCGTCCTGCATCCAATGGGTATCATAGATGGATCCTGATTGCCACAAATGATTTTACTAAGTGGATATAAGCTATCCCCATAAGGAGCACTTCCCACAAGGTAATCATCAGTTTCCTGGAGGATATCATAGCAAGATTTGGCTGCCCAAGAAAAATTGTCAGAGATAATGCCACTTCTTTCAAAGATTAACCATTGATCCGCTTTTGTGAGCAGTTTGAAATTAAGTTGATTAAATCTACCCCATACTACCACCAGGGCAATGGACTGGTAGAGTCCTCTAATAAGAGCCTGATCAAAATCATTAAGAGACTGTTAGAGGATAACCAAAAAGAATGGGATTTGTTAGTCTCTAATTTTGATTTTGATTTAGTGAGAAGCTCTAAATCCTAAACCCTCCCTACGTGCACTTCATTGTTTTCTTTCTTTTGATTTTAATCTTTCTTTTCAGTTTGTTATGTTTCACATTTTATCTTTTTGAATAATTTCCTTAAGTTTGGAGATGTAAGACATGGTTTGTTAAGATGTGTCACTTCATATGCCTATGTGAATCTTTCAAATTCAAAATTCTTCCAAGTCATTAATAGCACTACTGGAATAACATTATTCTCGTAGCGCTAATATAATCATGCCATGATAAGCGTCGACGACCCCAATGCTGTTATGATTGCATAAATTGTGGATTGATAACCCACATGTGTCCCACAATATCTCTTGAATCATTATGCAGTTCAAACTATTTCATGATGGGAACATTCCATACCATCCATGACTCATTTCAAATCATTTCAATTCCCAAAGATCATTATACGATCTTGTCACTTGTCATTCTGATTTTGTTCAAATTATAAGTTAAGGTATCTTTCAAAAGAAGTTGAGATATGCTAACAGTTACAGGTTGTGAGTTCAATTTCCAATAGTGCTAAGTGGCAACATTGTGTTATCGAAATGGCACCCAAGAGAAGTGGGCAAGTTGTTCGATTAGAACCCGAGGGTGATGAAATTGTCGAAGCTTATCCTCAGATGGCTCAGAGGTTCAAAGACATTGGTTGGTTCGAATTACTCACCACCTTCCAAGGTTACGATGAACATGTCTCTATGGCATTTGCAAAAAACTTCAATGGTTTCAAAGTGGAGATTGAAAAGTTGCTAATGCTGGTAACAAAACAAACAATTGCCAAAGCTTGCATATTGGTAGTTGCATGAGAACAATGGTGGAAGAAGAAGCATGTATTCATAGAGTTTGTAAATCAATTCTTACTACCAGATAAGAAAAACCCGAATTGGAGTAAGGGAGTCCCTCACAGCTAGATTAGACCAGAATGGCACACTGCTCTAATCATCATCCAAAGGTATATCACCTATGAAGGCAGATTCTCACTGATTTATATCTACCACATTAGGTTGTTAATGCATCTAAATGGAGATTATCCTTTAAATCTGCCTTACTTTCTACTCAAAATCTTGGAAAAGATGTCAAAAAGAGTGAAGTCACACCCCGCCTCTGCAAAGGGTAGCTTGTTTCACCAAGTCCTAATTAAGACTCTGGTCGTTTCTTCTCTGAGGGAAATACAAAAACCCTAGGGCTGGCTAATTCAATATTTAAATCCTGATCCACAGTCCAAAAAATAGAAGAGAGGCAAAGGAAAAAGGGTTGTTACAAAGAAACAAAATATTTCAGTTGATGAAACCCCTGTTAAAGAAGAAATGCCTGCCATCAGGGTGACACAGAACAACAAAGGTAAAAGACAAAAATTGGATACAGAAATCGAAATGTTTTCTGAGCCAGATGTTAAAATGGAACTGGATTCAGATGAATATTACGATATTAAAACTACAACCAAGAATAAATCACCAACAACTAGTAAGAAAGGCGCTGCAGTCAAAAGGATGAAGAAGAAAGGTGTGCCTGTGTCTCAAAACCCTAGAAGGAATTCTACTAGAGTTACCAACAAATACAGGCTATAGTCCAAGGCTATGTTCGATCCCTCAATCAAAGAAGAAAACATCATAGTTATAGAAGATCATTTTGAGGATGCTAGAGCAAGTACCAAGAAAAAGGCATGAAAATCTTCATTACATAAAAAACCAGCAGAACAAGGTAAGCATAATGATCCACTCCCTACAGGACCTGTAACAAGAGATACTACCAGATTGTCAAAAGCTAAAGCAGTTTCTAAAGGTATCAGTGAGATTCCTGAAAATAAAGAAAGAAACCTTGTAGATTCAGATCACATATCAGATATGTCTGAAGCCATGGATTCAACAAGTTTTGATGAAGAACACAACTCAAGATTGGCTTCTAGATATCAAGTTAAATTGAAAGAACCAAATGTTTCCATAGATCTGAATGATCCTGCACCCACTGAAGAGTTCCCCGAATTCAAGGTTAAAGTCAGAAGTAATAAAGAAAGAATCAGAGAACTCCAAAAGACAGTGAAACAGTTGAAGAAAGAAAAGGCCCATGTAGAACAATGGAGTGCTAGTCAACAAGAAAGGATTCAAGGTTTCAAGAGGAATAAAAGAGAGCAAAGGGCATTGCTCAAAGAGCTCAGAGAATTAAATTTCAAACTCTATTGGCATAACAACGTACTTACCACAAAGCTCAAACAGAAGACTAGCAAGGCTACTGCTGTTATCATACCCTAAAAGCTTTATGGAGAATTTGGCACATTCTCAATTTTGATGTTTACCAGGGAACAAGGAAAATATTTACTTATTTTGGCTTGTGAAAAGAAAATACATCGAAATGTATGACTAGATAAAACCAACCCCTATTTTGTAGGATCGAATGTATTGTGACATGATCATTCAATATTAAGTTGTTGAGCTATATCTATTTTTGGAATGTAAATGCTCTTTTCGAGCTAACCTCTCTAGTAGATAGATGCTAATCAAATCTAGTCATTGATAGCATGCTAGAAATTAGGATCTGATATATTTTGGATAGTTTAAATAGGCATAGAAAATACTCTATTCGGGTCGAAAAATTGGAGATCCAGGGGACTTGTTTTGAAATTCCTTGTAAAGACAATCTTGTTCTATTTGATACTTAATAGCAAAGGCATATGGATGGTTAGATTCTATTTTCTACTCTGTTCTTCTATCTTCATGCTTGAGTTCATTAATCAAATTGCAATGCATTTGTTTTCTTGATTATCAATTGATACAGTAAAGATTTTGCTGTGGTGATTATTTTCAAGTTTTGATTTCAAGCTGATGTTATTGTTTCTTGATGATATTTTGAGATAAGAATTTATTATGAGGTTGGCAAATTGAAAACTTCACTTTCCGTTTTTCTGATTTGTCTAATACATCTATGTGCCTACCCATTAACCATTCAATGGGATATCATCTATTCTTATTTTGAATTTCTTGTTTATTTTAAACCTTTAGCCACTTTTCAACCACCTTATTCAAAAAATAAACCATAAAAACATTTAAAACACTTTTTCAATAACTCGATGATGCCCTAGATTTCCCTCTCACAGTCAAGTGCAAATTTAGGGACTAATATATTTTGGTTCCATTGCCGGGGATTAGATTCAAATCTTGATGGTGATCAAGATTAGATTCAAATCTTGATGGTGAACAAGATTTTGAACACTACATAAGACTGTGATTATTCACCTGGTGACTCCTCTGTGGTAATTCTGGCTCTTAAAAGAGAAGGGAGAAGACCTAAAACTCCTCCAACTTCTTCATCATCTATGAAGAGACCAGTAACCAGGAAAAATCTAGATCATGAGCCTGTTGCAGCAGTAGCAGATCCTGAAAAGCTACTAAGAAAATCTAAAACTATTTCTAGACAACCTTCTCTCTCAAAGGGAAAATTTTCTTCAAATTTTTTTGAAGGACAGTCCTCTGAAATCACTAAAACCCAATCAGATGAGGAGGTAGTTCTGGAAAGTGAAGTCAAGCCTGTCATTGATCCTGCTACAATTTCATTCCCTTCAACCAGCTCAAAATTAAATCTAAATCAGTGGAAGCTACTTGCTGAACTCATTGAAAAAGAATATTCAAACACCTTGCCTATGGATGAAACTTTGAAAGATCACAGTAAAGATATTAAGAGTGAACCAGAGACACCCTCTTCATCTCTTGGATCTCTCTCCTCTGAAGAAATTAAATCACATTATTCTTCTTTTGAGAATCCTCTATTTCTTGGCCCATCATCCGATTTTAGTTCAGAAGAGAAACCCCTGTCTGCTAAAGATCAAGATTCATTGTCAGTACAGTTAAGTTTCCATACACAAGGGACAGTTTCACCTTCAACTTCACCAACCTTTCTTACTCCCAAAACTCCAACACCAAAGATATAAAATATGGCTGTAAACAGAATGGATGCAATTGTTGCAACAAGGTATGCCCCTTTAATCCTCCCACAAGTCATGTATGCCTTTCTACCAAATGATTATATGAAATATTTGCCTAGATTTAATGGAGAAGGAGGAGTTACTACTGAAGATAATTTGAGTTCCTTTTATAGTTTTGCAGCTAATTTCAATGTAGAGCATGCAGATGTATGGATGAGATTGTTTGTGCAGATTTTAGATGGTGAAGCAAGAAAGTGGTTCGGGAGTTTGCCACCTAATTCAATTGTTGGTATTGAAGCCTTGGATGACACCTTCCTTAGACACTGGGGAGACAAGAAAGACTTTTTATACTACATCACTGAATTTAGTTCTTTAAAAAGGAAGCAAGGTGAGTCAATACCTGATTTTACCAAAAGATTCAACAAAATGTATGGTAAAATTATAGATGAGATTAAACCTTCAGAGACATCAACCAAAACAACATTTTCCAATGCTTTCGATGCTGAATTATCCTTGTTGCTAAGAGAAAGAAGGTTTGCTACCCTCAACTAGATGCAACCAGATGCAAGAAGCTACTATTGAGGTAGAATCAAACATATTGGCAGCAGACAAATTGAAGTCTAGGGGTGACAGATACATAAAAAAGCAAAAAGAAGAGATGCCTTCCTCTTCTAATACATCCTCTAATTCTAAGATAGATGAAATGGCTAAGATGTTGAAAGAGCTGACATCTAAGATGGTAAGATTGAAGATGGAACAAAAGCAATCCAATAGACCTGCACAAGAAGGTGGATACATAAATAAAAATTAGTCCAGGAGGCCAAACAATGCACCTAAGATATTACCAAGAGAAAAGAAAAATCAAGAAGACCAAAAAGTTTTACCTCCTTTATAGAATAATGTAGTAGATGAAGAAGAGGATGAATATGATACATAAGATGATCCTGAAGTACATCTAAATGATTCTGAAACATTTCCTATGCATCTAACACAACAAAATTATGAAGATACTTTGATTTTAAACCAGTTTGAAGAAGGGGCTACTGATGAGATTGTTCAAAAAGAACCAAAAAGAAAGAAATATAATCTCAGATCTAATTCAAATGCACCTAAAGTAGATACACATGTTCCCACAAAGAAGGCCAACAATCTGGTTAAAGTATGAATCAATAAAGATAGTTTTGGGATTCAGAATGATCAAACAATGAAGCAGCCTGCCAAGGTTAGTACTACAGAGATAAAGGAACCAAAAAAGAATTTTTCTTTTTTCAGTCTAGAACATGAAATTAATAAAATTAAGATTTATGTGCCACTGCTAGAACTCATGAAAATAGAGCCTTTTAGGAGAACTATTCTTAAAGCTCTACAATCTCTTGCTCAGGTAATCTCTTCAGATACTATCAATTTGGAAGATGAGAACCCTGCTATAACAATTGGACCTCATATGGAAGACATAACTGATACTTCTCCCCCATTCTACATATCACTAAATGTTCATGACAAGATATTGCATAATTGCCTAATGGATTCTGGTGCCTCGCATAATGTCATGCCTAAGGTGGTGATGGAAGAATTAGGATTAGACATTACTAAACCTTACCATGATCTATATTCTTTTGATTCCAAGAAAGTCAAATGCCTGGGAGTTATGAAGGATATGGTTGTTACTCTTTCCCAATTACCTATGAAAAGCGTGGTATTAGATGTTATTGTGGCTAACATACCACCAAAATTTGGAATGCTTCTTTCAAGATCCTGGGCTAAAAAGGTAGGATGCACTCTCCAAATGGATCTTAGCTATGTAACCATACTTGTTTTTGGTGGAGAACAACGAAGATTATATAGGAAAGTTAGAATGGATTATTTAGTAAGTGATCACGAGAACCCCACTAATCATCCTATATATGTCGTAGAAGATGATCTTGGTTCCTCTATTTTTCATGAGTGATCAGATGGCAGAAGTATCAGTTAGAAAGACACCAACTACTGATTGGGATAGAGAAGATAATTTTGTTTGGAAAATGTATTTTGATGGGGCATGTTCTAGAGAAGGTTCTGGTGCTAGGATTGTCTTCATTTCCCCTACCAAGGAGGTTATTCCTATGTCATATAAAATTGAATTTGACACCACCAATAACATCAGTGAGTATGAATCCTTGTTGTTAGGGTTGAAAGCTGCTAAAGATATGGGTATAGATAAGCTTTCTATTTTTGGTGATTCATAACTTATTATTCACCAAATCAAGAATGTATATCAAACTAAAAAACAAAGGTTGAAACAATATAGAAATGAGGTGTGGGATTATGTGGATAATTTATTTTTGGCATTCAATAATACTTTTGTGCACAAAAGTTTAAATTAGCAGGCTGACTCTTTGGCACTTGCAGCTAGTAACTTTAAAACCCCAATGTTTCATAATCTGAAGTTTGAAGTTGAGGTTAGACATAGACCCTCAATACTAGACAATATAAAACATTGGTAGGTATTTAAAGATGATGAGGAAATTCAAAGATTCTTGAAAACTATTGAAGAGTTTTCTAACATTTGAATAGATCAAGATGATGCAGATGGTGAGGCAGAGGTACATGCTGCAGATATTCTTCAAGACAATATTGTTGGGCACCAAATTTTTGAACTGAAGACCAACCATCTGCCTAAAGGTTTGGTCCCAATAGAGAGGCTGTTTGATCACAATGATGTTTCCAGGAAGGTTGTTATTCAGACAGAAGAAACTGATGTAGTGGACTGTGATATCAACTATGATTTAAATCCCAGGTTGGTCAAAATATCTAGAAAATTGTCACAAAAATAGAGAGAAGTATATGTTGAATTAATGAAGCAATATTCAGATATATTTTCCTGGTCTTATTAATATTTGAAGGTGGTTGATCCAAAGGTCATACAACACAAAATTCCCCTGAAACCTGGATCGAAACCTTTTAAGAAAAATTCCAGGCAATTTAATCCTTTGCTATTACCTGTAATAGAAAAGGAACTGAAAAGGTTATTGGAATCCAAAATCATAGTGCCACTAAGATACTCAAAGTGGGTGGCCAACCTTGTACCTATCATAAAGAAGAGTGGAGAGATAAGGCTCTGTGTGGACTTCAAGAATTTGAACAGGTGCTCCTAGAAAGACGATTATCTGTTACCAAAAATGGATCATATTTTACAAAGAGTTGTAGGAGAAAAGAGGATCTCTATGCTTGATGGATACTCAGGGTACAATCAAATATCAGTAGTAGAGGAGGACAAAAAGAAAACAACTTTTACTAATCCTCGGGGCACTTTTATGTATGAAAAGATGCCCTTTGGATTGATGAATGCAGGAGCCACATTTCAAAGGGCTATGGACATTGCTTTTATTGATGAAAATGATAGGTTTGTAGTTATTTATCTTGACGACATCACTATATTTTCAGCATCTGATGAAGAACATTTACAACACTTGAAGAAGACTTTTGAGAAATGTAGGAGGTACGGTATATCACTTAATCCTAAAAAATCACATTTTGCCATGGAGGAAGGAAAGCTTTTAGGACATATTATCTCACCTGAAGGTATTAAAATAGACCCTGAAAGAGTAAAGGCTATCCAACAAATAGACATCTCGAGAAACAAGAAGTCTATTCAATCTTTCATTGGTAAAATTAATTTTTTAAGGAGGTTTATACCTAACTTTGCAGAGATTATCAAGTACATTACTGACATATTGAAAAAGGATGCATAAATTAAATGGATACCAGAAGCTAAAGAATATTTTGAAAATATCGAACATGCTCTTGTTCAGGCCCCTGTTCTCTTTAGTCCAAATTACTCCAAAGAATTCATGATTTTCTCATTTGCCTCATAAAATACCATAGTTGTTGTTCTTATTCAAAGAAACGAGCAAGGATTTGAGCAGCCCATCTCCTTCTTTAGCAAAACTCTCAGAGATTCTGAATTGAAGTAGGATATAATGGAGAAACAAGCATATTCCCTGGTAAAGGCTCTAAAATCCTTCAGAGTATATGTTCTTCAATCTGAGATCACAGCTTATGTACCAAGCAGTGAAGTCAAAGAAATCTTGGTTTAGCCTGATTGTGAAGGAAAGAGAGGAAAATGGATAACAAAAATCCTGGAGTATGATATCACTATAAATCCTACTCAACTGATAAAAGGTCAAGGCCTTGCCAAATTAATGACAGAGTCTAACTACAAAGCCATTGGGTTGTACCATCTTTTAGACAAGGCACAGGGCTCCTCTTTCCATATTGAAGAAACAAATTCACAGGTAAACAACAAGTATGTTTCTTCATCATGGTACAAAGATATCGTATTTTTTTTGCTGAATTTTCAATCTCCTCCAGAGTTAGATAAATCAAAGTTCAGGTCATTAAAATTAAGAGCAATAAAGTATTGCATTATAGATCATATCTTATTCTGGAAATACCCTCAGGGTTTTTTGTTGAGGTGTGTCGATGAAAGAGAAGCTAAACAATTTTTTTCTGATCTACATCATGGTGTGTGCGGAGGCCATCACCATTAGAAAGCTACTGTCTTCAAGATTCTTAGGGTAGGCTATTACTGACCAGTTCTATTCTCAGATATTTTTGTTCAGGTTAGGGCATGTGACGCCTGTCATAAATTTGTTGGAAAACATAAACTTATGTCTCTACCTCTAAAACCAATCATCACTCATGGACCATTCCAACAGTGGGGCTTGGATTTCATTGGGGAGATCAACCCTTCATCTTCAGGACAACACAAATGGATTCTTATAGCCACATATTACTTTACAAAGTGGATCAAAGAAATTCTGACCCGAAATGTGATAGACAAGGTAATCATGGATTTTCTTGAAGGATATATCTTTTCCAGGTTTGGTTGTCCTAAAAAACTAGTCACTGATAATGCACAGGATTTTAAATCCAATTGCATGATTGAATTCTGCAATAAGTATAATATCAAATTGTTCCACTCTACTCCCTACTACTCCCAAGGGAACGGGTTAGCAGAGTCCTCCAATAAAATTTTGATAAGGATTATCAAAAAACTACTGGCTGAAAATAAAAAATCATGGGATTCCAAGTTAAAGTTTTCCCTATGGGCTGATCGTATCAGTAACAAGAAGTCTATTGGTACCTCTCCTTTCCATATGGTATATGTGACAGAAGCTATCCTTCCAACTCAATTGGGCCTACCAGTTTTAAAGTTTTTACAGGAAGAGTTAGAAGAACCCAATGATCTCTAAAGGAGAATCTTTCCGATGATTGAGGTACAACAGGTCAGAGAACAGATGAATCCAAAAGTTTCTTCTCACCAGAGAAAAGTAAAATCCACATTCGATAAGGGAACTAAGAAATATGTTTTTAATGAAGGATATTTGGTGTTAATATGGGATGTTAGGAGAGAGGAAAAAATAAAACATGGTAATTTCGTAACCTATGGTATGGTCCTTTCAGAATAGCCAAGGTAATGGACAATAACACTTTTCTCCTACATAATTTAGATGACACAAAAACGTTTGGAGGCCCAGTGAATGGGAGGTTCTTGAAATATTATTTTCTCTAAATACTCATCAAGTTTTCAGTTAGTATAGTAGGTTTTTCTTTCAATAAAGACTCCATATAACCAATGGACTTATTTTCTACAGTTATGTTGTGAATAAAGACTGACAAATGCAGGGAGATCAGTGAATCATAAATAAAGGAAAAAGCATTGGTCTGCAGTTCTTGGATTTTATTATCAAAACTCCATCCCCAGAAGGAGCCAATGTTAGTCTCTAATTTTTATTTTGATTTAGTGAGAAGCTCTAAATCCTAAACCCTCCCTACCCGCACTTCATTGTTTGCTTTCTTTTGATTTTAATCTTTGTTTTCAGTTTATTATGTTTCACATTTTAGCTTTTTGAATAATTTCCTTAATTTTGGAGATGTAAGACATGGTTTGTTAAGATGTGTCACTTCATATGCCTATGTGAATATTTCAAATTCAAAATTCTTCCAATTCATTAATAGCACTACTGGAATACCATTATTCTCGTAGCGCTAATATAATCATGCCATGATAAGCGCCAGCCACCCCGATTCTATTATGATTACATAAATCATGGATTGACAACCCACATGTGTCCCACAATATCTCTTGAATCATTATGTAGTTAAAAATGTTTCATGATGGGAACATTCCGTACCATCCAGGACTCATTTCAAATCATTTCAATTCCCACAATCCTGTCACTTTTCGTTCTGATTTTTTTTCAAATTATAAGTGCAGGTATCTTTCAGAAGAAGTTGAGATATGCTAACATTTATAGGTTGTGAGTTCAATATTCGACAGTGCTAAGTGGGAGCATCGTGTTATCGAAATGGCACCCAAGAGAAGTGGGCAAGTTGTTCGATTAGAACCCGAGGGTGTTGAACTTCTCAAAGCTTATCCTCAGATGGCTCAGAGGTTCAAAGATACTGGTTGGTTCGAATTCCTCACCACCTTCCAAGGTTATGGAGAATAGGTCTCTATGGTATTTTCACAAAACTTCGATGATTTCAAAGTGGAGATCGAAAAGTTGCTAATTCTAGTAATCGAACAAACAATCACCAAATCTTACAGATTGGTAGTTGGAGGAGAACGATGGTGGAAGAAGGAACATGTAGTCACATAGTTTGTAAATCAATTCTTACTACCAGATAAGCAAAACCCGAATTGGAGTAAGGGAGTCCCTCACAACTGGATTAGACCAGAATGGAACACTTCTCTAATCATCATCCACAGGTATATCACCTACGAAGGCAAATTCTCACTGATTTATATCTACCACATTAGGTTGTTAATGCATGTAAATGGAGATTATCCTTTAAATCTTCCTTACTTTCTACTCAAAATCTTGGCAAAGATGTCAAAAAGAGTGTAGTCACACCCCACCTCTCCAAAGGGTAGCATGTTTCACCAAGTCTTAATTCTTCTCTGAGGGAAATACAAAAACCTTGAAGTTGGCTAATTCAATCTTTAAATCTTGATCCACAATCCAGCAAACATAAGAGAGGTAAAGGAAAAAGGGTTGTTACAAAGAAACATAATATTTCAGTTGATGAAACCCCCATTAAAGAAGAAATGCCTACCATCAGGGTGATGAGGAACAACAGAGGTAAAAGACCAAAATTGGATATAAAAATCGAAATGTTTTCTTAGGCATATGTTAAAATGGAATTGGATTCAGATGAATATTACGATATTAAAACTACAACCAAACATAAATCAACAGAAACCAATAAGAAAGGCACTGTAGTCAAAAGGCAGAAGAAGAAAGGTGTGCCTATGTCTCAAAACCCTAGAAGGAATTCTACTAGAGTTACCAACAAATACTGGCTAAAGTCCAAGGCTATGCTCGATCCCTCAATCAAAGAAGAAAACATCATTGTTGGCATAGGGGCAGACCCAGGGTTCAACGCTCAAGAGCGCACCAACAAAGCCCTAACTACTGACCCTTTCGGCAACACCTGTGAAGTAGATGAAGTCTCACCCGAGGTAGAGGCAGGGGTGGTTGGAGGACTTAGGTGTCTGCAACCTTAGCTGGGACACATATATGTGATTATATCCTTTACAGAGAACTTGGCATCGTTCATTCATCACTATTCACCCTTATTGTACTTCGCAGACAAGACAAAACATCGCAGTACTTTCTCATATATAAGATATTTCAGTGATTAGCAACAATAAAACATATTAGATCCTGTAGATCAACACTAAGCATTCTCATACACATCAGATATACTATTCATATACATCTAGAGAAGAAAAAAGCATAAGAAAATCTATCTAATCATGGAAAAGCACTTAGCAAGATAGTGAAAACACAAGGAAGCAATAGCACAAAGCATGACACACAGGTTTACGTGGTTCACCCCCTCCATGGTGCTACATCCACAAAGTCTTCTTCTTCTTTATTAGCTTTGGTCAATCTGATTACAACATAGAGCTCAACTTGTACTCCACATGGGACAAGAGATCTGTGCACACCTCGCCAGATCCTCCTTCCACGAGGAGATCTAGCACAGAGCCTTCTTACAATCCATGCACTCAACACTTACAACACTTGCACTCAGATCTACAAGCCTCTTACAATCATGCACAGAGAATTTACATTCAATCACACAAATCTAATTACTAGCACTAAGCCATCGACTCCTCTTACATTGCCTAGATACATATTTATACTTTACAACATAGGCCTAAACATGGGTAAAACCATTGTCCGACATCCCTTTCCCATTACATTAACCCAAAACCCTAAAAGGGCCCCAAAAGTGGGTCGAGATCCTGTGATCTCTGCTTCACCTGGCACTCCATCTTTGACAGGGTGTCGATGTCCAAAAATGGTCAAATATGACCAAGTGTTTAGCAAAACTTGTTCAAGGACCAACAATCATAGTTATAGAATATCATTCTGAGGACGCTGGAGCAAGTACCAAGAAAAAGGCAAGAAAATATCCATTACATAAAAAACCAGTAGAAAGAGGTAAGCATATTGCTCCACTCCCTACAGGACCTATAAGAAGAGCTACTACCAGATTGTCAAAAGCTAAAGCAGTTGCTAAAGGTATCAGTGAGATTCCCGAAAATAAATAAAGAAACCTTGTAGATTCAGATCACATATTAGATATGCCTAAAGCCATGGATTCAACAAGTTTTGATGAAGAACACAGCTCAGGATTGGCTTCTATATATCAAGTTAAATTGAAAGAACCAAAGGTTTCCATAGATCTGAATGAGCCTGCACCTGCTGAAGAGTTCCCTGAATTCAAGGTTAAATTTAGAACTGATAAAGAAAGAATCAGAGAACTCCAGAAGACGATGAAACAATTGAAGAAAGAAAAGGCCCATGTAGAACAATGGAGTGCCAATCAACAAGAAAGGATTAAGGGTTTCAAGAGGAAGAAAATATAGAAAAGGGCATTGCTCAAAGAGCTCAGAGAAGTAAACTTCAAACTCTATTGGAATAACATCGTACTTACCACAAAGCTCAAACAGAAGACTGCCAAGGCTACTGCTATTATCATACCCTAAAATATTTATGGAGAATTTGACACATTCTCAATTTTGATGTTTACCAGGGAACAAGGAGAAGATTTACTTATTTTGGCTTGTGAAAAGAAAATACCTCGAAATGTATGACTAGATCAAACCAACCCCTATTTTGTAGGGTCGAATGTATTGTGACATGATCATTCAAGATTAAGATGTTGAGCTATATCTATTTTTGGAATGTAAATGATCTTTTCGACCTAACCTCTCTAGTAGATAGATGCTAATCAAATCTAGTCATTGATAGCATGATAGAAATTAGGATCTGATATATTTTGGATATATTAAATAGGCAGAGAAAAGACTCTGTTCGGGTTGAAAAATTGGAGATCCAGGGGACCTGTTTTGAAATTCCTTGTAAAGACAATCTTGTTCTATTTGATACTTAATAGCAAAGGCATATGGATGGTTAGATTCTCTTTTCTACTCTGTTCTTCTATCTTCACGATTGATTTCATTATTCAAATTGCAATGTATTTGTTTTCTTGATTATCAATTGATACAGTAAAGATTTTTTTGTGGTGATTATTTTCAATTTTTGATTTCAAGCTGATGTTCTTGTTTCTTGATGATATTTTGAGATAAGAATTTATTATGAGGTTGACAAATTGAAAACTTCACTTTCTCTTTTTCTGATTTGTCTAATACATCTATCTACCTACCCATTAACCAATCAATGGGATATCATTTGTTCTTATTCTGAATTTCTTGTTTATTTTAAACCTTGAGCCAGTTTTCAACCAGCTTATTCAAAAAAAAAACCATAAAAACCTTTAAAAAAAAATTT
This sequence comes from Picea engelmannii, assembly GCA_009831015.1. Classification (NCBI taxonomy): domain Eukaryota; kingdom Viridiplantae; phylum Streptophyta; class Pinopsida; order Pinales; family Pinaceae; genus Picea; species Picea engelmannii. The sequence goes on from WSFP011408674.1 coordinate 17,332, forward strand.
CAATAACTCGATGATGCCCTAGCTTTCCCTCTCACAGTCAAGTGCAACTTTAGGGACTAACAGGATTCAAAGCTCAATTTTTCTCTGTGGTCCGACATAGTGACAACAAAAGGATCTCTTGGTGTATCTCAGTTCCAGCTGGTATATGGAACCAAAGAAGTTTTTCCCTCTCAGCTAGCCTTGCCCGTGGCAAAATTCCTTCAAGATCACCAGATCACCAGGGTGAGCCTGATGATATAAGGATAAGAATCCAACAGTTAGTCAAAGTGCAACAGGAAAAAGAGTAACTCCTAGAGAGAGCACAAGAGCATCAACATAGAGTCAAACAAGATTTTGACAGGAAGGTGCGAAAAGGATATTTTTAGCTGGGAGATCTAGTATTAAAATGGGACGCACTGAAGAAGGACATGGGCAAGAATAAAAAATTCGAGGCCTTATGGATCGACCCCTTCAATATTTTTGAAGCATTACCGAACAATACTTATAGGTTACAAAATCTAGAGGGTGATGAATTTTTTGGTGGCCCTGTAAATGGCTACTTCTTGAAAAAAAAAATTGTTTAAAAGCCATAACCAACATCCCACCATTGTAAATACCGTCCTTGTTTTTTTTTTTTTTTTTTGTATCTTTCTATGACTGATGGACTCCATAACCCAACAACTAAGGCACTGGAACTACTTGTTCTTGGCAGCTCACAGGGAGCATGCCATCCCCTGTGGAGCCAAATGTTATCACATAAAGTTGTCAAGGCCCATAGGCGCGTGTCAACTTACCCGAGTCTGTGTCCTTGCCCCATTTTTCTCTATTTGTTGGCCATGTCCTTGTGTTTTCCCTCCCTTGTAGTATGAAAAATCTCTTTCTGTTTGCCTCTCTGTTTGATCTCATCCCCTTGGTCGCTGGCACTAATCATAAGTTTTCCCAAGTCCCAGTTAGTTGTCCAAATTTGCGTTTGTCACATACCGCAACGCTTAGAGCGGTCTAAAATGGACCCAGATCAAGAGAACACGGAAGTTTAGTTGTCGTTGATGGCAAGAGAGCACGGGAATCGAGAGTTCATATGTGGTAGAACTGATAAACAGAAGTTGCAAAATCCTAATTCGCGAAAAGGAAGATCTGGGTCGTCTGATCGAGAAGAGCCCAAGGCCATTGATCTGTCATAAATTTTTTCCAGAGAATCAGGAATCGAGACTTCAGGGTTCTTGTCGTAAAGTGTTATCCATGGCCCAAAGTACTGATACTTGAAAATTCGATGGATTAATCTCAGCCGACCAAACCTAAGGGACGCGTGGCACCAGATCAAGTAATTTTGTGGTTTCATGAGTTGGGGTTTCGGAAGTGGAGCACGACAAGACTCCCGAAATTCTAAATCGTGAAATGCCCCGGAATCAAGCTCATGGTCTCAAATTCTAATCACATGGGAAGCAGGTATAGAAAGAGGGGCTAGCACTTATCACTCAACTGGTGTTTCTTTTTTACAGGGAAAGGATTGTGGCCGTTCATCTTAAAGAAATCCTAGCCACCGATCTCGAAGGTCGTTTCGCGATTTCGGGTATCGCGATGTTGAGAGTAAAGAGGAGTAAAGACTCTTGAAAGGAAAAGTCACAAAAGTGCCTTTGGGTGTAAAGGTCACATGCAAGATCAGGCTACTAGAATAAGGCCATGCCAAAGGGCCAAAAGTTCTTGTATTGATTGTATAAGGAGAGGCGCAGGGCTCGAGGTGTCGAGATTAATTTAGCAAAGTCATGAGCACCACCTAGAGCATTCATGGATGTTAGTACTCATCCCAATCCCAACGAAGGCAATTAATGAAAGTAGGGTATGAAGGTTGAAACTTCGTTCATCACATAAATGGAAATCATGAAAGGATGGTCGTGGCAGCTAGCTGAAAGCCCATAACTCCTCTATAAGTGGGCTTTCCTAAAAATCCCATACTGTTTTAATTTCACATCTAATAGAGGAAAACAAGTGTTGTCTAACAACAAAAGGAGGAGACACAAAGCTTTGAATACAATGGTTTGTTCATGTCCCTAGGGGATGTTAGTAATTCTAAGTATATATACTCAGTTTTGATATTTTGTTAGGGTCGATGGTAGAGCAAAGATCCCGTATTGTAAAGTTTTAGCAAAGCCTCTAGTTTTTGGTTATGTATATGTATTTGAGACTTCCTATTTAATCTAAGTCAACTTTCTTCCTCCGTCGTATTGTTCTTCTAATACTAAATGTTCATGATTGAAGTATTCACATGGATTATTGTGACTGTGTTGTAATGGATGTTTGATTGCAGTGATGTCATAGTGTTTTTTAGTTTCTTGAAAGCTCCGAATCCAAGAATATCTTGTTTTCTGATTTTTTTCTTCCTTAGGTTGCTGGAAGACCAGATGTCCATAGTAGGCCCTTACATATCCTCACCATTTCTTCCCCCTACTCATCCTTTTACTGAAACTTACTAATTGAAGTTAAACAAAGACCTCACTTATCTAAGCATTGCATGGTCTAGGATTATGAGTTAAAATGATATTCTCTTGGGTCTACGCCCATTCGACCACTCAAATTTATTCATTGTGACATATAAAACTAATGGGTACTGGGATTACAACTGCCACAATCCAGAGGTGACCATCAGTGCCAACATTTATGGCGCCATTTCCAGACGGAATTGAATATTTTCCCCGGGATTGAATGACAATGATATTCTGATTCTGAAGGTGCATCAGATATCAGAACAATTGATATTTCAATTGTGCACTAGGAAAATCCATTGTGACGACTCCACCAGACCAACCCCATTGTTTCAACTAGATTCGAAAGGCAGAAACATGTAGTCTCATCCACAATTGCCTCTAGCTACGCCTGAAGCCGATCCATAAAAAATTATCAGAAGAAGAAAGGCCCCTCAAGAAAGTACTTCCATTGCTGAACTAGGTGATTCTGGTAATTTTCAACATCCTTCCTCTGAAACTCCATTAGATGTTTCTCATACTCCTATTTTATCTCCTGTTGGAGTTTCTAGAGCCCTAAATTTTGGGAGCTTTCCTGCTGATTTCGCCTTTCCCGTCCTCAGTTTGGAAGGAGAAAATTTTGACACTCCAGTCTCCCCTAAGATTGTGTTCTTTCCCAGACCCAGGACCTTAGGATATTTTCCCACTCCAGGTTTTATTTTCCCTCCTCCTGTTAGAGTTGTTGTAGGAGAAACCTATGTTCCTCCCAATCCCGCAGACTTTGTCTCAAACACTCAACCATTTCCCTTTTCTCCTAGCGCTACAGTCCCAACGTCTCCTGTCCAAACTCCATCCCCTCCTAGATCTCCCCATGTCCGCACTCCAATGGTAGGAGCTAATCCACCCAGAAACAGAATGGATGCTATGATAGCTACCAAATATGCCCCTCTCATTTTACCTCAGCCCCTAAATTCTCTACCAACCAGTGGTTACCTTAAACTACTTCCCAAGTTCACAGGCAAAGGAAATACAACCTTAGAAGAGCACCTCGTAGCCTTCTATAGTTATGTTGATAACTATGTTATGATAGATGAAGATGTGTGGATGAGGATTTTTGTCCATAGTCTTGATGGAGAGGCCAGGAAACGGTTCAGAGCCTTGGCTCCTAGATCCATTGATGGGATGGAAGCCTTAGATGATGCATTCTTAAGGCATTGGGGAGATAAGAAAGATTTCTTGTACTACATTACAAAGTTTGGAGCTTTAAATCAAAAGGAAGGGGAATCTGTTTCCGATTTCTCAAAGAGGTTTAATAAAATGTGTTATAAAATCCCCGCTGAGATTAAACCAACAAAATACTCTGTTAGAATCACTTATGCTAGTGCCTTTGATCCGAATTTCTACCTCCTGTTGAGGGAAAGAAGAGTTGCTTCCTTGGCTCATATGAAAGATGCAGTATTAGAGGTAGAAGCCAATAATTCAGAAGTCAACAGACTTAGTGATAAGGCTAACATAGATAGAGGAAAGGAGAGAGATGAAGCCTCAACCTCTAGTTCCTCTGCTTCTTAGCCTCAAGTATATTAATTGACCAAGCTAGTCAAGTCACTTTCTGCTGAGGTAGAGAGGTTGAAATTGGAAGGAAAGAAGACGTACATAAATGCCCAAAATGTTGATAATAGAGGTAACTTCAGGAGGCCTAACAATGCTCCTTGGATTATGGAAAAGGAGCCGAGGAACATAGATAGAGATGATTACAAAATCCATACCCCGCTCCAAAATAATCTTGTTACTGATGATGAAGGAGAGGAAGAAGACCTCGACCTAGAAATCCATTGTCTCAGAGATACATCCTTTGTTCCTCATTTGAATCAATAATCATACGAGGAGTATCTCATGGACAATCAACTAAATGAGATGAGTAAGGGAGATAAGGATAAAAAAATACAAAACGAAAATAACCTCATATCCAAGAAGAAATTTGGGACGCCTGATGTTCTTGAACAACATACTAGAGCAGAGAAGCCTGCTAAAGATGTAGTAGAGAATGGAAAAGGTAAGAAAGTTCAAGCCTCCTCTCCAGTGGTCAAAACTCCTGTTTCAGAAGTAAAAGAAATTCCAAGGCCCACATTTCTATTTAATTTTGAGCATGAAATCTAGAAAATCAGGATCCCTGTCCCCCTTTCTGAACTGGTCAAACAAAAATATTTCAAAAGAAGCCTCTCCAATATATTGCAGTTTGAGCCCTCATACCATCCCACAGTTTCAATTAATTTGCAATATGAAAAACCAATAGTAATCTTAGGTACAATGGTAGAAGACAGAGATGATTCATCCCCTCCCTTCTATACCTCATTGAACATACATGACAAGGTGCTACACAATTGTCTGATGGATTCGGGGGTTTCCCATAATCTCATGCCCAAAACTATCATGGAAGAACTGGTACTGGAAATCACAAAATCTTACCATGAGTTGTATTCTTTTGACTCTAGGAAGGTGCAATTCCTGGGAGTCATCAAAGACCTGGTCGTGACTTTGTTTCAATTTCCCATGAAGAGTGTGGTCATGGACATTGTAGTGGCTAATGTTCCTCCCAAGTTTGGCATGTTGTTTTCAAGATCTTGGATAAAAATACATGGGGGAACCTTGCAAATGGACCTCACATACGCACTATTCCTGTGTTTGGGGGGGGATCATAGAAGACTATACAGAGAAGCTCAGTTGGCCTATATCATTAGTGATGAAAAAAACCCCACCAACCATCCTATATTTTCCCTTGAAACTGATTTGGGGTCCAATTTAATGTATCTCATCGGTGCGCCCGAGCTTCCTCTAAATCTCAGAAAGTAGTTCGCTGCCTTTCATGAAGATTCCTCCATCACCTCTATTTGGAAAATTTTCTTTGATGGAGCCTTTTCCAAGGAGGGTGCTGGTGCTGGAATGGTCTTTTTTTCACCATCTCAAGAGACCATACCTTTGTCCTACAAGTTAGAGTTCGAAACTAACAATAATGGGGTAGAGTATGAAGCTCTTATGTTGGGTTTGAGAGTTGCAAAAGACATGGGGATCAAAGAGATATCTGTGTTTGGGGATGCCGAGTTGGTTGTAAATCAGGTCAGAAATATTTACCATGCCAAGCATCCTAGACTCAGATATTATAGGAATGAAATATGGGACATAATATAAATCTTCTTCCCAGCTTTCAACATTTCATTCATTCCTAGAGGGGAGAAAACAATGGCCGATTCTTTGGCCGTTTCGGTCAGCAATTTCAAAGTTCCCCTACCACCCAAGCTCATGTATGATATAGAAATAAAATACAGACCCTCTCTACCAGACAATGTCAAACATTGGAAGATATTTGAGGATGATCTTGAGATCAAAATATTCCTGGAAGCTGTTGATGAATTTTTTGCTTTACACAGACCAGGATCCTGATTCTGAGAGTAACTCGCATGCTGATGTATTTTTAAAGAAAATTGCTAATCATCACATTATGCAGTTGCCAAGAAATCACATTCCGAAGGGACTAGTCTCGTTGGAAAGGATATTTGATAGTAATGATGTGGCAGTGAAAGTTAAGAAGCCGATTGATGATGCTGACATAGCCAAATGCAACATTGACACAGAGAAAAACCCTAAGTATGTCAATCTTTCAAGCTGCCTATCACGGGAACAGAGGGATGAGTATGTTGAGATATTAAAGGAATTTTCTGATGTGTTCGCCTAGACATACGAAGATATCAAAACATATGACACATGCATCATTGATCACAAGATCCCACTGAAAGAAGAGTCCAAACCATTTAGGCAGAAATTGAGAAAGATTAATCCTATGTTGTTGCCTATCATGGAGAAAGAGGCAAAGAAGTTGTTGGATGCCCAAATTATCGTTCCTCTGAGGTATTTAGAGTGGGTGGCCAATTTGGTCCCAATGAGAAAGAAGAGTGGGGAAATCAAACTTTGTGTTGATTTCAGGAACCTGAACAAGAGCTCAAAGAAGGAAAACTACTCCTTGACAAAAATGGAACACATATTACAAAGGGTAACTAGTGCATCAAGGATATCCATGATTGATGGATTTTCGAGCTACAATAAGATCTCGGTCCTGCCCGAGGATAGAGAAAAATGACCTTCACCACTCCTTGGGGTACATTCATGTATGCCAAAATTCCCTTTGGATTGATGAACGCAGGGGCAACCTTTCATCGAGCCATGGATATAGATTTCATTGGAGAAAGGGACCAGTTCATGGTCATATATCTGAATGACATTAAAGTTTTTTCCAGGTCTGACAAAGAGCACTGTGAGCATTTGAAAAGGGTGTTCCTGAAATGCAGAAAGTTTGGTCTCTCCTTAAATCCAAAGAATTCTATGGTTTCCATAAAGGAGGGAAAGTTGTTGGGCCACATAGTATCAGATGAAGGAGTCAGGATTGATCCCAACAGAGTTGAAACAATCCAAACCTTGTTGCTCTCAAGATCTAGGAAACAAGTCCAGTCTTTCCTGGGAAAAATTAATTTTCTGAGGAGGTTTGTTTCCAATTTTGTTGAGATGGTAAAGCTTATAAAAGCCATGTTGAGGAAGGGAAATTAAGTTAAATGGAATACTGAGTCTCAAAATTCCTTTGATTAGATAAAGAAGGCCTTGATTGAGGCACCCGTGCTTATCAGTCTTGATTACTCAAATGATTTCCTTATTTTCTCATTTTCTTCATTTGACACTCTAGAGATTGTTCTGTTACAAAAGAATGCTGAAGGGTTGGAGAAACCCATCTCCTTTTTTAGTCAGGCATTGAGAGATGTTGAGGTGAAATATGACATGATGATGGATAATCAGGCCTACGCTTTGGTTAGATCTCTCAAAGCTTTCAGATTCTATGTCCTACAGACAAAAATCACTGCATATACTACCGTGAAGGAAATTCTCATTCAACCAGACATAGATGGAAGGAGGAGCCGATGGATTGCCAAAATCATTGAATTTGACCACCAAATTGATTAAAGGTCAAGGTTTATATAGACTGCTGGCTGAATCTAATTGCAAAGCTTTGGGGGTATTCTTCATCAATGAATGCTCAGAAAATCAACAGGCTGAACTATATGATACAAATTCTCAGGAAGACCCCCCATTTGTAGGATGTCCTTGGTACAAGGATGTCATATATTTTCTACAATAATTGTGGCCCCCCGATGGCATGAAAAGGAAAAAGGAAAGAGATTTAAAGCTCAAAGAA
>ML860144.1:8575-25004 GCA_009831015.1 Picea engelmannii
ACAAAATTGAAAATTGCAGAGTATGCATGCAAATCGTTTGATAGAATGTTGGAAGGGGATGTCTGCAACATGTTTGTTAAAAGTACTCTTGTGAATTTTGGAGAAATTCATAGGAAATTTGAGAGGAATGAGACCTGCAGTTAAAATTTTGAATTTTAACTGTTATTGGGCATTTTCGGTCCTATAATTGGCCAAATTTCATAATTGTGGAGCACCATGGAAAAATTGGGCGTAATTGGGGAAAATCCTTGATTTTTGTAATACAATCCATGGAGAATTCAACATGGATGATTCAAATTTTAGGTGTAGAGGTTAAATTTATGCTTACAGGGCCAAAATAGGCCATACCGAAACTAATTATAGATCTTCAATGGTGGCCCAAGGATATCATTATGAAATTGGGTGTAATTAGAAAAAATAGAAATATTGAAAATTGGAAACATTTGGGTGTTTTTTCGTACGATGACGGCCATTTCAATTTTCACATGCAACTCTATGTGACTAATTGTTAGATATTAAAATTTATTCCTAGTTATCTAACAAGAAAATCCTAGTTGTTATCACTAAACAATTTTACACTGAAAATTATTGACTAAAAACATATGCAACAGAAACACAAAGATCAAAGATGAATCATCAATACACATGAGACACAAATTTCAGTTATGTAATCTTGTTATCATCATAAATCATGAGTGAAAAACAACCCTCCCAACAAATACAATATCACCAAAACCTGAGGACAACCTTGTCCTCCAAAGTCACCAAAACTGAGAACAACCATGTTCTCCAATAATGATACAAATTAGAAAATCAAACCTTAGAAATATTCTGGAAATATCCTCTACCCACAAATATACTACAGACCACCTGTATGACTTGCTAAGGTCACCTAATGTCATCCTATATAGACCTGATCCTACCTATATGAATTTGTATGGATGTACATGATTGTTCCTCCAACAACCCGCGTACATACACCAATGTTCCCACTGTAACCCGTGTACATGAAAAAAATTGTATGGACACTTCATATGACTCACTTCACTTGTAAAAAATCTTATTTATACTATTTCCTCTATCTCCCACACATGCAGTGTACTTTTCCCTTCCAAGAACAAAATATATAGAGTCCTCAACCCTAGGAAAGATTTTCCACCCTAGCAGAATTTCCTTTTTCTGAAATCACCAATCCTCCTAGCACAAGTGCAAACTCACTTATGTTAGCTCTGTCATGTCTCCACACAATCTACATGATATGTAATGTCACAATGAACTCTCTCCTTTATACACAATCCTTATGGGTCTTCATAGAATCCCCTCCACAAGTCAACATCAAATTAGGTATTTCTTGTGGGTGTGAAGCCCCAACAAAATCCCACAAATCTCATCACCAAACCCATGAAGTTGCACTCAAATCCAAGGGGGTTTTCACAAAATTTAAAGTGTGATGTGGCTCCCATGATGATTCCCATATTCCCAACACCTAGGTTCATGTGATAATACCTGCCTGAAGCTACAAAAATCAATACTCCCTCTTAACAAGGAAGGTATTCTCAACGCACTCCACAAGCGGGAATGCCACCTGATACTACAAAATAACCAACACTCCCTCTTAGTGAGGGAGGAATTCCATCCTCCATCATCACCTGGAAGTAGCTTTGTATCTCATACTATATCCTCTACCACAATGGATTTCCAATTCGTCTGATTGGTTTCTCCCTCTATCACCAAAGAAAATCCTTCTCTCCAGTCCTTCTGACTACATGAATTCTTGATCACTGAAGCAAATCTTATTGTCTGACATGATCCCATCCTAGAGGACATCATGCTCCTAGAATCCTCTTGCCTCTGAAATTCATGTCTAGCCATATCAACCCATGATATCTACCTGAATTTCTTGGAATATGCCTCTCTCCCATCTAGAAATAAAGGTTGGCTCCCACTGAGTGACATAAGATAGAGAGACCTCAATCCTAGGCAAGATTTTCCACCCTAGTAGAATTTACCTTTGTTGAAATCACCAATACTCCTAGCACAAGTGTAGACTAACTTATTCTAGCTCCATCATGTATACACACACTCTACATGATATGTAATGTCATAATGACCTCTCTCCTTTATATGCAATCCTTAGGGGTCCCCATAGAATCCCCTCCACAACTCAACATCAAATTAGGCTTTCCTTGTGGGTGTGAAGCCCCAACATAAGATGAAAAATACCATCACCAAACCCATGAATCCCCAAAACAATCCCACAAATCCCATCACCAAACCTATGAAGCCCCCATTCAAATATAAGGGGGTTTTCACCGAACCAAAAGAGTGATGTGGTGCCCACAATGATTCCCACATTCCCAAAACCTAAGTTCATGTGAGAAACCATCCATAAGCTACAAAAATAAAAAACCTATCATGATGTGGAAGCCACATGTTAGCAGACATGGCATGGGTCACGTGTACTATCATGATGGCTCGTGATAGGTGTGATAGGTGGCAGGCGATGTGGAGCCATGGTGGTATGGTTCCTACCTGACCTACAAAACCATGACTCTAGACCTATGGAACTGTTATGGAGGGGGGGGGGGGAGAGTGAAATGCATCGAAGGCCGCCACATCATTGAGAAAGAAACTGGGTAGTTTTCATTCCAGACCACCCCCCTCTGTTAACAGTCGATAGGTCGAAGGAGCCCAAAATATGATTGTGATAATTGATCATCATTGACCCCCTATGATCCTTAGTCATTGTATTAGAATGTATTTAAAGTTCATGTGCACCAAGGAATAGGTGTGGGATGGGACCCGCCCATTCCCATGACCTATAAATAGGTGCCACGTAGGTATCCTGAGGCTTTGGAGCAAAAAAAATAGAAAATGTGCTCCAAGAGATGAAGGAGAAGGAAGAAGGAGGTAGGATAGGGTGGCCAGAGGGATGATATGGCACCACCTTAAGGTAACAAGTGGACTCAAGACACCACACTAGCATCCCAGTCAACAAAATTTAAATAAAAATTCTTATAAAATAGTGGAATTTGATAGAAAAATTTGGTGTTTTTCAGGTCAATAACTTGTAGATCAATTTTGAAGGCCTAATCAACATTTTTTGAAGATAAAATTTGTGAAAAACTATGTGTCCTTTCAAAACAAAAAGTTTAGGTTTCCAAAAGGATATAACTTGGAGATACCTTTCTAACAAGCTAAATTGTTCGTAAAACGAAGCTTGTATGAGAGAGTTATAGGACAAACGATGCAAGGTAAAAATCAAGCCCAATTGATTTCCATAGGTCATAAATTGTTGCTTAGGAGTCATATTGGGGCACATAAGAAATATTTGGAAATATATTGAGCCATAGAAGACAACCATGGATTTAGATTCAGAATATGGGCACCTAAAAGTACATAGAAGGACGTAGAAGGCACCTGTAGCATTCTGTATTAAATGAGGTAAATTGACCAAACTTCAGCAGGTTGTAGCTAGCATCCTGGAACTCGAATGAAGGTAAAAATTGGACAGGATGTTCAAAATATGGTCATGAAGGAAACTATTTGAGATCCCGACAAGCTCCCAAAGGAGCAGGTGTAGGGATGCCTGAATATAGCCAAATTTGGACCTGGTTGAAAGGTGTGTAGAAAGGGAAACATAGCCATACCCAGATGCCTATAAATTTTTGCTCAATATTAGAATTGAGAAAGGATATAGTCATTGGAAATATGTTGGATGGAGGAATCATCATTGAGAAGTAGAATTCATAGGAAGTTAGAAAGAAGAGTTATGGTGATTTAAAAACAAAAAACAAAAATTGTGCATATGTTTCCAGAGTTGTATGGGTTTTAGCTAATGGATATTGTTGTATGCATATTTTTCATATGTTATGGTTATAATTAAAATGGATAAATTCTATATATTTATTCATATAGGAGGAATTAGGGAAAATATAGTTCTCCAGCATGTGCATTTGATTGCTTAAGGAAGCTGTCAGTTGAAGACATCTAGACTTGGTGAGAAATATGGAAGAATTCCAATGGAACTTTGATCTGGAAAACAAAATCCAGATGAAAAATATTCATACCAAATGGGGATGTTGAGCAAGAGAGAGACCATCTACAATTCATGGTAAATCATGAGTAGTGGGTATGAATGGGGCTTCAACCATGGAAGTATGAATAAATGGTTTTCATAGCAGATGAAATGGTTTGAAATTTTGTTAAAAATGAATAGAGGAACTCAAGGAAAGAGTTTTATTTCAAGGATGTATCACAATATGATCAAAATATAGGAATGAATAATGTTGAGATATGAATCTGGGTACAATCATGAATGCTTGAGAATATAAGAAGACACAATTTATGTTTAAAGGACTTCGCTGTGAGAAATCACCATACGCCTCCCTTGATTCAGATCCATCGAATTAGGAACTAATTCGAGCCCATGCCCTATAGACCTCCTCCGTCTAAATATCCATCCACGAACTAATGGATATAACCCATTAATGGTATTGATTGCACTCAGACTCATTATTGATATGAACCAAGGATATAATGTGCATTCCCCTTCCATGCATATGGAGGAAACTACCACGTGTCATGGGCTCAAGAAACATTTGGACATAATCATGTATACAGGGGGTAAATCACACGCACCAATCCATTCACCCCCATATGACTAGGGGCTAACCTAATGGCCTTATTTTCTAAGGCATAAACTACTTTGTTATGATATCTAAAAATATGGTAGAATTGAGCCTTAAAGAAACTCTAATGTGATCCACTAGATTTTTTAGGCCTATCTCTCTCGGGGAGGAGGCCTTAATAAAATAGCGAATTGGATTTTTGGAGACTCCAACTATATTTAGGGCATCGATTTGTCTCTTCTTTTTCTAATTTTACACCAATGAAAAGAGCATATCCTTATTCTTTGTTATTGGTGGTGATCCCTATATTCCAATAATACTCCAATACTTATTTTCCTCTATGGTCAAAGAGCACCCCTCCCACACTTGCCTCCCTGAAAAATTTAAAAAAAGAGTTGTTAGGGTGTCCCCACCTATTAGTTAATATTTATTACATCCTTATCATTATTTATTAATATTTTATTATGATTTGTCTCTATTTAACTAAAAGTAGTTGAGACTACTCAAAACTACTTTTGGAGAATTGAAGGGACAAGAAAAAGAGAGAGAGATAGTGGCACAAACTCTAATAAGTTTTTATCATGATGTAGAATGATATTAAATTACTACTTCATTAATTTATGAAACAATTAAAGGCTAAGAACTTCTTGTTGATAATAGGGTCTTACTGAAGGTGCCAATAAGGAGGACCAATAAGTATTTGGTTATTGACATGATTTATAAGGTTGATCACCTGTTTTTTAAAGGTGTATAAATTCTTATTGGTTTTCTTAATTGATTTCCAGTGCTAATTAGTAATTTTGTTAAAAGTCAAGGTAGTGGAAAATTGTGGCTTGTTTTTCCAATTATTTCTAGTCTTGGTTTTAATTAGAAGACACTAGTCATCTCTATGTGATGTAGTCTTTGACTTCTAAGTATATTTTTCTGGTCCTTACCCATTCTCAGTATGATATAATGTTTTTGGATGTATTCCATAAATGAACAAATAAAATCACTTGATGGTTTTGAGGTCTCATTTTGGACTATATGTGTTATCTTATTTCAAGTTTTCTGTTTTTATAATTTTTCATTAAATATGTTTTTTTTTAGGATAGAAATATTTTTGTTTCTTTATCATAACACAACATAAAAGACAACATTGATCTCAAGAACATATTTCTTGAAGATTAATTGATATTTTTGAAAAAGGCTATAAACATAGGGTAACAATATCGACTATCTTTCCTTAGCCCAATAAGATTTTAAAATGTTGGTATTAGGATAACCATTCCTTTTCATCGAAAACCAACATACATAAAAAAAATTGAACTACACATGCTACGAACAACCCCAAATTAAAAATACTAAAGAAAAATTTGAACCCCATAAATTTGAAGGCCATTTGAATTCACAAATGTGAATAACTAAATGATGCAACAAACTAATCATGCAAAAAAATTGCCTAAACTAGAAATTCCACCTCAAACTCATTTATAAGAAAATTGCATGCTTGATTGCATAATCATAACTAGAAATGCACGAACATGGATATGCCACTTATATTTTTTACCAAAATGGTCTATTAAACTTGTTGTGTGTAAGAAATTTTCCACCCAACCATAGGAATTCACTACAAATTCATCCCCCAATTCAACCTATGAGGAGATGAAGGGAAAGGAAACTAGCTAAGGACTCTTATATCACTCACCCAAATTGATCTCTCTCGAACTCTGTTGGGGATTAGATCTAACTTGATACAAAACAAATAAATAGATTTATAAATAACCAAATAGGATAAGTTTCAAAGAAAGAAGGTGGTGTCTAAAGACACCATTACAACACAAAGCATATTGAACATAAGAACCATGTTCAATGTCATCACACAACTCTTGTATGTGAATTGTTGATAATGATATATCAAGTTTTCTATTTATAGTTAACTAAATTCCTTGGAATTGGGAATATATTGTTGACATATAACCATCTGTGGTTAGATTTGACTCAGTCAAATCCATGTCATCTATTCGGATCCAAAAGGATGCTTGAACCAACCATCCATGCATCCAACTCATAGTGGATTTCTCATCTCTAAATTCTTTGAATTTTTCAAAGAAAATATTCTTGTTCTTCAGAAAATAGACTCAAGTATAACGAGAGACATCATTAATGAAATTCAAGATATACCTTGCACCCACTGAGGGAGGTATATTGATGCATTAGAGATCATTTTGAACCAACTCTAGGAGGTTACGTTCTCACTATGTTTTTCCAGAGTCAAAGGGTGCATGATGATGCTTTACAAGCACACATCCTTTACAGACTCTAGTAGGGAAAAAATTTAGGTAAACCAACAAGCATATTCTGAGTTTCCATCGATTGTAGACTTCAAAAATTTAGGTGTTTGAGTATTTCATTCCAAGCTCAAATTCGTTCATCGGTGTGATAAATAAGAGAATTTGGTTCAAATTTAGGTTGAGTTGTGTCACAAAACTTATACAAACTATCCTTCGAGTCAAGAAACCCTCTGACGATGATCAACCGACATTTCTTCAAATATTGAACAAAGAACCTCTTTGGACAAAAATCCACAGTTTTACCTTTTTGTGTTAGCTAAGAAATCAAAAATAGATTGATACTGAGGTTCGGTACATGATATACATTGAAAATTATCCCATTTCAACAGGAAACATCACCCTTACTAGAAATATTGAGAGAAAAATCATCATCAAAATAAATCTTTCTCTCCACATCTTCATCTAAGGAGGTGAAAAAGGAATTATCCTTAGCCATATAATGAGTGCACCCATATTTGACTACCCATTCATTCTTTGCAAAATGAGACAATAAGGCTTCAGAATTTTTGACTTGTAAGGTGAAATAATCAGTTGGACGACAAACAATTAACATGTATCCTTCAAGGTGTTTAACCTTCTCCTCTAAGTCATATCTCTTCTTATATCATACCTTCTCCATATTTCCATTATTTCCACAACATTGACATATCATATTCATTCAATTATGATGAGGTGCATATTTCTTCCCTTTAAGTTTCTAGTTGAGGCATCCAGGTCTCTGTATAGGGGTATCAAACCATCATCTTTCTTTGTGAGTCGACTTGCCCTTTCCCTTCAACAATTGGGATTGATTTTCATCACCAAGATTTCCTTCATCAAGAAATTTGTGATGATGAGTGATCAATAGGCTACATAAATATTGAAATATGTAATCCGTACCATCTTCCTTGTGTTCCTTCCAGTTGGTGTGGAAAGTCAAAACGAACACATCAAATGGTGTTCTCAAATTCATCAGGACTAGCTCAATGATTTTTCCATATTTATTCTAATAATTATGTCCGCATTCACCCAATTTCAACTATAGTTCCTTCACTCATGACAAATATTCCTCTATTTTTTTGAAAGAATGAGGATTGAGAGAGATCAACTCTTTCTCTAGTTGCATGATGTGGATTTCATCTAATTTGTTGAACAACGACTTCAACTTCTTCCAGACTTGATGAGGATAGTCAATTCCACTGAGGTGAAAATGCATCTCTTGAAATATATAGGTCATGATGACCCCCATATCCTCATCCTTCTTTCCATCAAAAATGAAATTTTCTCGACCGTCTATTGGATCTAGAATCACAATCTTTGTATATTGCCACAATCCTTTACTCTGCATTAGGGTTTCCATGTGTGGTTCCCATACCGCATAATTTCATACATTCAAAATTACATAATTGATCTTCGAAGCCATATTCAATATCAAGACAGACCAGATTTATTTCCACTAGTTATACTCTACAAATCGCTACCCCAGAGTTAGTCACACAATATATCAAACTCATCATAATTTGTGGAAAACATGAGAGGGCAATATTGTTTTCTTACCAACAAAGATTTGACATTCTTTACATGATCTAAAATTTATATTTACTTCTTAAAATAACTCTGGACAATAATAGCCTACTCTTAAAATTTTGTGTGTTGTAACTTTCCAAGCATGATGGTCTCCACAGATACCTTTATGAAATTCATCGATAACTCCCTCAATTTCTTCTTCAACCATACAATTCAATAGAACACACAAAGGATCTTTCCAATAAATATTCTCATCAATAATGCAATATTTAGTGGCTTTCAATTTAAGAGATCTATCTTTTGCTTGATTTAAATAAGATGGGCATTCCAAAGTTTGGAAATATGAAACAATATCCCTATACCAAATAGATAAGAAAAATTTCCATGAACCCTTTTAAGAGGATGTTATAAATTTGTTTCCTCCAAATCTAGAATAAGACATTCTACTATTTGTGACACAATATTTATTCCAAGAACCTTCCAATTTGATTTTGACAAAAACAATTCCAAGCCCTGTTCTTTAACTAATTTTGTGGGTTTTATTTCAAGATCATATTCTTGAATTTTTTCTATCCATTTACCCCTTATTCCATAAGTGTTAGGTTGATTCACAATATCTTTTATTGTACTATTTTCCACATATGCAATTATTTTGGAATGTAATATATAAGCTCTAAAGGATTTCATAGCCTTAACTAATGCATAGGAATGTTTCTCAGGAATATTATATTAAAGTTTTGAATATCTTAATATCTTACTAAATATAATAATTGGTTGTTCATAATTCTCATCATTCTTCTGTAAAATAACTACAACAATAGTATTTTCATAAGCGAAGGCGAATATAAGAAAACCTTTGTAATAATTTGGACTTACCAAAACTAGTGCCTCAACCAAAGATTTCTTTATCTATTCAAATGAATGTCTATATTTTGAATACCACTTGACATCATTATCTTTCTTCAACACATTTGTTAAATCTTTAACAATTTCAACAAAGTTTGGAATAAATCTTCTCAAAAAATTTATCTTTCCCAAGAATAAGTGTATCTCTTTCTTATTTCTAGGTAATCCGACAACTTTTATTTATTCAACTCTCTAAGGATCAATTTTAACACCTTTCATAGAAACCATATGTCCCAATAGTTTACCTTACAACATTTCAAAATGAGATATCTTACTATTCAAAGATAAACCATATTTCTTGCATTTCATATATGTTTGTCTAAGATGTTATAAATGATCTTCATATGAATTTGAAAAAACACTCAAATCATCCAAATAAATAACAACAAATTTATCTCTTTCACCAAAAAAATCTATGTCCATATCCCTCTAAAAGGTTGCATTTTCATTCATCAAACCAAATGACATTTTATCATATATGGATGTACCCCAAGGTGTAGTAAATGTGGTCAATTATCTATCATCTTTATGCATAACAATATGGTTGTAACTAGAAAAACCATCAATCATAGAAATTCTATTGGCTCCAACTACTATAAGCAAAATATAATCCATCTTAGAGAGAGGGTATTTATCCTTTAGTGATGACTTATTTAAATTTCTAAAATCAACACACAATCTGATTTCACCATTTTTCTTCCTGACAACAACTAAGCTTACTGCCTAAGAAGAATATCTGATAGGGATTGTTATCATGACATCTAATGGTTTCTTTAATTCTGTTTCAATGATAGGAAGAAGAAAAGGATTGACTTTGCATTATTTATGCTTAAATGGTTTTGACCCAACTTTAAGTGGAATTCTATGTTGAATAATACTAGTGTTATAATTCTTTAAGTCCTCATATTTCCATGAAAAAACCTCAATATATTCTTTGAATAGATCAACATGCCTCTTTTTTTTTCATCAACAAGTAAAAGTTTTGAAATTTTGGTGTACCTCGGCTCTTTATCAATCCCAATATTGCAATCTTCCACTTCTTCAATCTGAGGATGTACAGAAGGTTTGACAACAACATCATTCTCATCAAATATTTTTTCTAATGGTATTAGTCCTTTTGGAATATGATTAATTTTTAATAACATAATTTTTCAATTCAATATTTGAATGGGATTCTTTTTTTACTTGATCACTGTCATTTTCATTATCCTTATCTATATGAGTAGCATAATTTTTTTCTACAATTTGCAAGAATTTTTTTATTTGTTCATCGTCCTCAAACACTTTCTAGTGTTTGAAATTATCTAGGATAAAAGGTTGATGCCTCATATCTACTTCAAATTTTAATCTCGGAATAACTGGAGGTATGAAAGTACTTGTTTCTACTGCCAATGAATCAACTTGTTGATTTAAATGTCTAGGAATTGCATGAATATTAAATGAAAAAAATGAGTTTTCAATCCAGACTAAATTTATATATGTCGTCATCCTTGAATGTTTTTCTTGATAAAATTTTCTGATTTGTTGAACAATTAATTATGCATCTCCAGAAACTACAATATTTACAATTTTCATTTTTCTAGTTGTCTCAAAACCTAAAACTAAAGCTTCACATCCATAAACATTATTTGTAGTGTCAAATTTCAACCTAAAATATAATGGTTTTTTTTCCCTAGAAGGTGAAGTTAAAAGAACACGAGCTTATGAACCTTTCCAAGTTGAAGCTCCATCAAAATACATTTTCCACATACCTTCTTCAAACACAACAATGTATTTATAAAGAGATGAATCTACTTCTTCTCTAGCAATTTTAGATTCATTATTTATAGATAAAATACATCTCAGATCTTGATCTAATGAATATACAAGGTAATTGTTTGGATTTTTTGGATCACTAATTATATCATACAATTTAATTTCCCCATATAACCTCCTATGTTCACCTCCAAAAACTGAGATAGTAGCATACATCATGTCCAATTGCAATGTTCCACCCAATTTGACTCCCCGTGACCTACAAAAAATATACCCTAATTTGTAGGTACATCAGCCACAACCAAATTCATCATAATGCCCTTGATAGGAATTTGAGCTAAATTTACCACCATATATTTAATCATTCCTAAACATTTTACCTTTCTGGAATCAAAAGAATTAAGTTTACTTCATCCTCAAGTTCTTCACAATATTCTTCTACATAATTCTCTAACATGTTATCATTCCTTAATGGAGGTTGAATTGGTTGATCATCATTTTGTTTCTCTCTTTGAAGCATTTGAGGATTAAACGGTCTTCTAAATTGATTTGGATTTTTGTTGTCATTCACTCGCCAATTATTCTTCTTTCTACTTCCATTATTTCCAATTTATTTGGAAAATATTTAATTATTCTAGACATTTCCTCAATTTTGTTATCTTGATATTTTTTATTTAATTCATATGTTCCCACTTGTGACTTATTCTTTTTGTTTCCTTTTCTCCCTATATCCTGAATTTACTTTGATTTTAACTTTTCCAAATGCAATCATGTTTGATTCAATTTCTATTGCATCTTATTTCATGTTAGCTAGAGTTATATATCTTCTTTCTCAAAGCAATAAGGAAAAGTCAGGAACAAAAGAACCAACAAAAGTGACCTTAGTAGTAGGTTGAGAAGGCTTAATATCTATAGGTATTATACTATAAATTTTATTAAACCTTTTTATGAAGTCTAAAAAATATTCATTATTCATTTTTCTTAAGGATCCAAATTTAGTTAAATCATACAAATGATATTTCTTTTCTCCCCATTGCCTAATAAAAAAAGATTCTAATGCATCCCAAGAATCAATAGAACTAGGAAGTAATCCCTTAAACCATGTTCTTACTTCTCCTTCAAAAGTATGAACAAAAAATTTAATGTAACCATATTCATGTTCAATATTATAATTATCAGTGAAACTATAAAAAGTAACTAAATGTTCTAAAGTTGTTATTTCATCCTCCCATTAAACTTAGGAAAAAGTTTAAGATAATTGTATGGAAAATTATTCAAATTCCCAGGAAGATTAAGAGGATCATACCTTGTAGCTTCTTTATTGAAAACCTTTGGTGGAGGTGGAGGAGGTTGTTTTTGTTGTTGTTGTTGTCCAACCATGACACAATCAAACTGAAACTTTGTGTTTTCAGGAGAAAGTGAGTTTAAAAAGGATTTGAATGACTCTTTTTCCTCAGAGGAGATCTGAGGGGATATTATTAGAGAAATCACAGGAGAAACCTTAGGAGAAACTACAAGAGAATATTTTGGAGAAATAATGGGAGAATCCCAAGGAGAAACTTTTGGGGAAATATCAGGAGAAACCTTTGGATAAATTGCAAGAGAACCTTTTCTTTTATTTTCATAAATATGAGATGATTCTTTAACAGAAACCACATAAATCATTTCTTTTAATTTTGGATTATCAGAAGAAGACTTACCTATTGAATATTATGTTTGTTTTGTTAAAAATATTCTTCTAATATATTAACTTCTCTAGATCAAGCAATGCTAAAACATTATTTGGATATGGATTACCTCTAGTATTTCTCTTTCCATATGCTAGTATTATGATTGTGGAGTCTCCAAGTGAAGGATTTCAGCCGACCTCCTCTTGTTCAACAACAAGGAGCAGGTTCTTTGTCATTCTACCCAGGGAAATAAAATCTCTTAACCCATTCCTTGACAAATGCACGAAAAAGATGGTGTAACCCTTGAGATGTTTATGGCTAGGAAACTATGCCAAGGCATCCATATCAAACTTAATCAAATTTGAAAAATATTTCCTAAAATAGATTTCAAATACTGGACCAGTGTCCTAGTGGTCTTGGCATACTTCAGGGGACAAAATTAAATATGGACCGTCAATTTACGCTTGATAAAATATGAATTTTTGGATGAGCTCAATCTAGTCTGCATTTATTCAAGAGAAAATTTTATTAAAATAATATAATAAATGGATAAATTTTTATTAAAAATTTCAAACACATAACTTAATATATTAATACACAAATTAAAGAATAATAAATTTAAGCATAGTTTAAATTTATCCTATTTATTAAAAATTACCTAAATAATACTACTAACTATATCAAAATTAAGGAATTTTAATAAGGTTACAACATACCCCCTTTCCTCTTCCCCTCTAGTGGACTCATATCCCCTTTCATACTCTCTACAACCAACTTCAACCTTTATATAATTTTTGAAATAATATTTACATATCTTGAGTATACCATGGAAATTCTAACACATGGTATACAAAATGGCATAATTACTGCAATTCTATGCCTAATCATTCACTATTTGATCCTTGGAATTAAGATCCATACTAGGAATCCATACAAGATATTTACCTCATTTACACAAGAGGTTGTTTTATATAAGATCAATGGTTTGACTCCCATCATTATAAATTCTTGTTTATCATTTATACGTAACTCAACCCAAGACATCCAAAGGGTCAAAACCTAGATATTACATTCCCCCGCCCCTTGCAATTTCACCATCATCAATGTAGCTTGAGATTAGAACAAAACTTGTATGCCTCTTTCATGGAATCCTCTAGCTCCCATGTAGACTCATCAAAACCAAAGTGCTTCCACTTCATATTTAGCTCACACATTCTCATTTCCAAAGAAACATTACTTTCCTATAAAGGATGTGTAGTGGCTCTATTTGGAACTCTCTCTCTGGTTCACAGCCCAATCAATCATGTTCTTAGGATCATGCACATATTTATTAAGAAAAAAAACATGGAAAACATTGTGGGATCTATTGTTAGTAGGCAACACAGACCTATATGCAACTAGCCCTATCCTATATATAATCTAAAATGGCATGCAATATCTAGGTGCCACCTATTATCACATGAAATTTTCAAAGTCTTGTGGGTTCATGGTTTCTACCTAAGTCTGCAATTTTTCCCTATCTCTCTCCTTTTCGCAGACCCAATCTTAGGTTTTTCCCTTTCGTATTGTAGTTTTTATTCTTTTTTCCTTCAATCGTTTGAATGACCTATTTTCCTTGTTGTCTTACATAAGAAGTCTCGGCCCTAAGATTTTATGTTTTCTCTAAGTTTGATTGCTTCCCTCTCTATCTTTTTCACCGACCCTCTCTCTTTCCCGAGCCCTCAGCCATTAGTCCAAGATTTATTTACGCAGGCTGTCACCATAAGTACAAGCGCAACACTTAGATCGGTCTGTTATGGACTCGAATCAAGCGAGTGAGCAAGTTCCATTTTCAGCGAAGGAGATTATAAAGTGGCTCAAAGTTTAGTTCTGAGGCAAAGGCCTGAGATCAAAGGTCGAGAAAAGATTCAATATGGGCCGTAGATATCATTAGGAGAGATCAACGGTGAAAAGTAGTCACGAGAATCGGGAGTTCGGAACATTGTAAAAGTTTTTCGTAAAAGATATGAACTCTCGAAACCCAAAATCAGCAGGAGTCATCTGATTCAGAGGGACACGTGGCACCAGATATGAGAAAAGGAGATTTCGTGAGTCGAAAGTTTCAGCATGGAGCAAGGCGCAGGTTTGTGAAACGCAAAGTCCCGAAGCACTCAGGGGATTGGTCCCAGATTCATAGCCTGAGGTCATACAGAAAGAGGATCCAGAAGGAAAGGTTGGAACCCATCATGTAGAGTTGGCCAAGGTAGAGTTCCAAGGAAGAAATTGCAGTCGTTGTATGCAAAGCAGATCCAGTTTTCAATCTGAGTCAGTCATTTTCGTCAAAGAGGGCATTGGGAAGTTTGGAATCAAGTGGAGTGGAGACTCCCAAAAGATGAAATCCTGAATTTCCTTTGGATATGAGCCCCAGGTCATAACCCCAGGTTGCATGGAGCGATGGAGAGGAGCCCGCAGCCGATCGGGATTATAAATTTGCTCGAAGTTTAAAGCCGGGGCAAAGGCCCAAGATCAAAGGTTGAGAAAATATTTAATCTGGGTTGTATATCTCATTAGGAGATATCAACGGTGAAAATTAGTTGTGGGAATCAGGAGTTCGAAACGTTGTAAAATTTGTTCGTAAAATATCTGAACTCCTATTGGTGGCGAGTTGTTCTGATTATAAATAGCTAGTTTTTATATTTTGTTATGGTCGATGGTTGAGCTAAGCTCCTGTATTGTAAAGTTTTAATGAAGCCTCTGGTTCTCTGGTTATGTGTTGTAATCTGATACTTCTTGTTTAATGAGAGTCATCTTCTTTTCTGTCTATTTTGCCTCTGATACTGAATATCTTGGGCATGGATGATCCAGTTGAGTGTTGCGATTGTATTGTGATTTATGTTTGATTTCAGTCCAATTATAACTTCATTCAATTTCCTGAAACTATAAACCCAAGAGGATCTTGTTTTCTGAGTTTTTCCCCTTTAAGTTGTTGGAAGACCATATGTCCATAGAAGACCTCTTCATTCTCCTCAATTTATTCTTCCTACTCACCCTTGCTACAACTTACTGATTGAAGTTGAATCAATACCTCACCTTCATGTGCATACCGGTCCAGTTTTCCGAGTTAAAGTGATATCATCTTGAGCCTGCACCCATTCGACCCCCCTTAAATTTATTCATTGTGACATACAAACTAATGGGTATTGGGCTTACCTCCCCTCCAATCAAGAGGTGACTTCTAGTGCTAACACCACCTTGGCACAAACTTCCAATATTCAAGGAACTCTTCCTTGACTCCACTATAAGGTAAACATGATCCCCAACTTTGAATTTTTTGTGCAGCCTAGTATTATCTGCATTATTTTTATGTGTGTCTTGTGTTTCCTTAAAATTTTGCTTGATCCTAGCAACATATTGTTCCATCCATGGGATCATTTCCAACCCAAGTACGGTTATGTTCATTGGATTATCACAAATTATTGGCGTACTTCATCTTATGCCATATACATCCTGGAATAGGCTCATTTTTAATGATGCTTAATGCCCATTGTTATATGAAAAGTCCACAATGTTGGAGTTACTTCACACACACCTAAGATTTATTTTTCCTAAGTTTTTTCCTTGTTTATTAGTCATAATTAGTCATTATCCA
>WSFP011408685.1:0-25002 GCA_009831015.1 Picea engelmannii
GAACTTCCAGTCACACAGGCACCAACCTGTATAACAGAGAAAAATTGTTCTCCCTTGCATCACCCTACCACCCTGGTTTCTCTGGATGCAACTAGATGGAAGCTACAACTCCCTTTGTTCAAGCACCCACTTGAACCTATGAGGACAACAATCCTCCCTAGCACCTCCCTACTGGCCTAAAATATAAATGTTTGCTAATGAAACTTATCACAGTGATACAATATTTATCATTGGCTTACCAGACTTATCACTGTTCTGCTATGTTGCTCTTCTCTCCTATATCAATGTCTCTCTGTATGCATCTTCTTGGGATTTATGATATTCTGTTTTTCTCTACACGAGCACCTTAGCCTTCCTTTAGTGTCTTATTGTCTTGCTCCACACATGCCTTGTGCTTTCTGTGCTTCTGCCTTTTGTTCTCTATGCACCATGTCCATTCAATGATCCATTCCTCTTCTCTGTATTTCAGTTGCTACAGACTCCTCCTTCTACACTCTTGAATCCCTCTCAACAACAAAAACTCCCATCTCTTCTCTGTTTTGCATACTTATAGTCTCTGTACACCTTGTGCATGTTGTCCCACCATACTTCTACATGCTCTCTCATATCGAGTATTCTACCTGTTCATCATGGCAACTCTTTAGCTTCTCTGGCAGTTACATCCATCTATCAATTGCCTCTATGAACAGTCTTCATTCCACTGGAAAATTCCTAGAGACTCTTCAGCTCCTCTGGCAATCAGACAGAAGTCTCTTCGAGTCCTATGGAAAAAACCTTCAGTGGTTTCTAGCAGTTACACTGTGAACCTCCAAAGACCGCTTCAGTAACTGAATCACGACTGATTGATTGATTGTGAAGAGAAATAGTATCCCTTCGTTCATACTTAAATTCACCTGCACTATTGGATGGAGTTCGTAGTGTCTTGCATTTAATTAATATACCCACTGGCTGTGACTGAGCACTAAACAGAGTTTTAATTTTGTGATCTTGCATCTCGGCATTCCTGTGATAGGAGATCTCGACACTCCAGGTCGCAATCATCGAGATGGAGCTTAACTCCGCTAGCTTATTCCCCTCACATGACCACCGACTGTGACCACAGGCTGTGCCAAAAGGTGCTTCATATTTCACGAACATATAAACTTCATCAAGCCTGATCAACGATCGAGATCTTTGATGATC
Source organism: Picea engelmannii (assembly GCA_009831015.1). Taxonomy (NCBI): domain Eukaryota; kingdom Viridiplantae; phylum Streptophyta; class Pinopsida; order Pinales; family Pinaceae; genus Picea; species Picea engelmannii. The sequence goes on from WSFP011408685.1 coordinate 1,183, forward strand.
TGAAAGTCCATATCTCATCGCGATCTTGTATATCACGATTCCTATGATGAAGAGTCTTGATGCTCCAAGTCGCTATCGTCGAGACTCCAAGGTGGAGCTTAACTCTACTAGCTTCTTCCCTTCACGTGACCATCGATGGTGACCACAGGCTGGGCCAAAAGGCACTTCGTGTTTCATGAACTTATGAACTTCATTGAGCTTGATCAAGGGTCGAGATCTCTAATGATTCGACGATCGAGATCTCATCGTGATCTCACATATCGTGATTCCTGTGATGAAGGGTCTTGATGCTCCAAGTCACGAGTGCTAAGACTCCGAGATGAAGCTTAACACCGCTAGCTCCTTCCTCCATCTTCCACAGATGTAACCACTGGCTATGACCACAACCTTATTCGAAAATGCATTTCACACTTTCGCATCTCAGGTACTCTATGATGAGTCCTCTCGACTCTCCATGTCACAAACTCTGAAATAGATCTTGGCTTCTCTGGCTCTTCTCTCCATCTCTCGACAATGTGACCACGAGATATGACCACTCGCTAATCAAACGAGCACTTCACTCCTTTGACTTTCCAGTCAGCAAAATGATGATTCGACATGTGTCCTCTAGATCCAACAGTCCAGATATTTATCGCGATTTCACCACTTCATGAGCCTTCTTCATGCCTGATCAACGGTCCACAATCCTTGGTGATATGATGGTCCAGATCTTTTCATGATCTTGCATATCACGATTTTGAACCTCTTTCCTTTGACTTTCCCAATCTGCGAAAATATGAAACAAAACCTTTTTCGTTCACCATGTGTCCTTCTTGAATCAACTTTCAAGATTGTTATCGGGATTTCTCATATCGCGAGTTTGAACCTCTTTCCTTTGGATTTCCCGATCTGTGAAACTCTGAAACAAAACCTTTGTCATTCTTTGATTGTTTTCCTCCTTCTGAGATTACACTGTTGATCTTGCCATTATCGCTATGCTCCTGATCATGTTGATCTTTGTCATCTGATTATGCTGATCTTCGCCATCAATGACAAACACGCATACACTTACACTCTGCACTATCTCTTCTGAGCTTACGTTGTCCCTGTTTTTCAATCGCTGCATAATTTGATCTTGCCATCAATGACAAGCATACCTGCATGTAGACATGCCAACATGACATACACAAGATATTATTTGGAGGGATCCATCAGGAGTTGTACGAGTGGTTAGCTAGGTTAGCAAATACCCTGTTCGAGATTAGATCTAGACCTCCTATGGTTTGGATGTCGATGTTCATCCAAAAGGTCAAGAGAGTCGATAACGTTGTATCACGAGTAATAGATCATTGGTTTGATAGTACCATTGGAGGGTATATCACTGATTTTGTTGTCGACAGAGTAGAATCATATAGCCAAGTCGAGAGATATTTTTTCAAGGGAACCAGAGGGAAATTTTTACATTTTCTGAAGTTGAGAATCAAGATGTTATTGCATGAAAAGAATGTACTAAAGATACAATAAATTGGTTGGCTTTAAAAAGGATAATGTTCAAGAATCCAGACAGCGACAATGACATAGAAGCTGGACATACACGCAGTGGAAAAGTATTTAGGGGTGTTCACCTTGTGAATATGTTCAAGAAAAAATACGGGGATGAGGGTTTCTACAGTCGAGAAGAGGCAGATCTGACAGACGAAGAACATTCAAAACCCTCTAGAATAGAAGAAGGAGAAGCTGAAGAACTTCGCCAGGATGAGCCAGAAACCTCAAGAACTACGTAGACTACTGAAGTAAGTACCATTAATCCTCCTATTGTTTCAGTAGAACTAAGCAATCAAAGTCATCAGAGTCACCAGAGAATTCAAAGCACTATCAATAGCAGTTCAACACATACCCAGATAGGAAACCTAGGAAACCTAGGAAGATCTATGGCAGATGAGATGAGGCTTCCTATATTTAAGGGAGATGGATATGAAGATCCGAATAAAAATGGTTCCGATGTGAAGTCATGTGCAATATTAAGAATGTCATTAATGAATCTTTTAAAAGACCTCAGTTCAGTACCACTCTGAGAGATCGTGTGTTGAGTTGGTACATGAAGCGTGTCCAAGGACTTGCATAGCCTAAGCCACTGAATGAGATCAAGAATGCGTTGATTTCAGAGTTTAAGAAATCTAAATAGGAATCACAATGTATTACAGATATGAAAGAGATCAAGGAGAAGGTAGCCGAACCTATTTGGGAGTTTGATCAGAGATTCAAGACCTTAACTGGCCGATTGACTTTTCAGATCCCAGATGAGTAGAACAAAGAATGGTTCATCACCGCCCTTTTACCACACGTCAGAGTTCCCCTAATGCAGAAGAATATTTCTTCACAGTCTGAGGCAGTGGAGATCGCCATGAAGCTTGAATCAGCCCCTATGGGAGAATCTAGCTCAGGTATGATCCAGATCTTGAGTCAACTGACTAGTTTGTCTTTGCAAGTCGAAGACATGAACAAGGATAAGGGAAAAGACAAAAGAGAATACATCTGGTGTATTAGATGCAAATCAGACGGCTGTGACAAGGAGCATTGTTCTTTATTCCATGAATACTTGGCTTCTGGAGCTCCGAGCCCCTTGAAACAAGTTACATTACCCTGGTGTGAAGTATGCAGAAATCGACATTGCCTTGGTGAGTGCTATTACATGAAGAAATACATTCAAACATCCAAAAAATTGTATTTCACATTCTGTAAGTCAGTAGGGCATGATGATAGATATTTTAGATCTTATGACCTCATGCATGAAAGGTCGAGATACATATACAAGATCCAAGGAGAAGTACAACAAGAAGGAAAAACTACGTAGTATAACTCTCTAGGAAGAGGAAACTTCAATCATCATGGTGGATTCAGAGGATAAGGACGAGGAGGAGGTATGGGTCAAGGCCGAGGACAGATAATCTACTATAACTGTGCACAGCCAGGACCCTTAGCAAGGGACTATCAGAACCCTTGTACCACTTGCAGTTATTGCAACTCCTTCGAGAATGTTATTGAGGACTGTCCAATATTGTTGGCTAAGCTTAAGGAAAGATGAGGACCTCAGTAGAACCCACAAATATATTTTATCAAAGAAGAACCCCGAGGATCATACCCTAGAGTCACTGTTATCACTCAAGGAGGCGCTACTATAGGAGAGGATATAACAACCCAAGGAAATATTACAAAACACTCAAGATTTAGGAAAGCTGCAGAGAAGAGCCAAAATTTTGATGCAAAGAAAGAAAGACAAATATTTGAGGAAGCAAGGAAAGAGTTCAAAGAAGATCAAGGTTCTTCATCCAAAACATGCCCAGAATTAAGAGAATATGGAATGCCTCAGGCATTTGATCAGTTTGCTTCGCTAAGAGAAGGGAAAGAGGTAAGCAATCTCATGGAATTTTTATATACTTCTATTAAGTTGATCCAGGATGAAAGTGTTGTACAAGAGTTATAGAACATAATCAAACAATATGAGCTAGGAAAGATAGATCCCTTACTGAATAGGGAAATACACCAAAAGAAGAAGGACAAATAAATAATTACACTTGAATGCTCAGATAGGAGAATATAATATAGATTATGTAGTCCTCGACTTAGGGTAGGAGGTCAATGTCATAACAAAGAAAACTTGGGCACTGATGGGAAACTGAAGTTGATCTATTCCCCTATTAGGCTTAGGATGGCTAATCAAAAAACTTTCAACCCATTTGGATGACTGGATCATGTCCATGTAGACATCGACAGAGTAAGAACATTTGTAGATTTTGTGGTAATTGAGATAGTTGATGACAGTTTCCCTTACCCTACGCTGTTAGGAATTGATTGGGCCTTCAATAATTCTACTATTGTTGAGCTAAAGAAAAGGCATATGACATTTGAAAGAGATGTCCTTAGGGTCATTTCACCCTTAGATCCAGATGAGGGTCAGTGATACACAGATCCCATCAGAGAATAAGACCACGTGTATGAACTGGAAAACATCTACAAAATAAAAGCCAGACAATAGGACTACATCAACCCTACAGCCGATGTGAATCTAAGCTGGCGAAGTGACAATGCATGCTCGTTAGATTTAGAAGAAGCACTAGAGAATTGGAAAAATCAGATGTATGAAGTATCTACTAGAAGATGTTCTAGATTAACCAAAGACATTCATTGGATCGGCACAACAGTGAGTAACTTACCCACATTTGATGGTATGAACCCTTTAGAAGCCTTCCTATCAGATTTTGAAGCAAGTGTATCAACACAACAGAGGTTGTTGGCAATGGATGAGGCCCTGAAAGCCACATCAACAAGATGGTGGGGGACACATAAAATCAATATCATAGATTGGATACAATGTCGTACTTTGATGACAGTGTGGTTCTCAACACAAGATGTAAGTTATGAAGTAAGGTATACCAATCAAAGTTTCCGAAAGGACCATGTGCAAAGCTGTAAAGAGGCCTGGAGTGACATTCCTCGAGAACAATGGGTGCACAGATTCATTAACACGCTAGATACGACCCCTATCAACTTGTACCTACAAGAAGAGTTGCGCCTCATCATTGTAGATTGGGAATGTATGACTCAGAATTTTGTAACCACCTTTTTATTTGAAAGTCAATATCTGTTAGTAGATCAAGCATTATAGATTGTGAGACAAAAAGTCTTTGAAGTGGAATCTAGTCTCCCTATAGCACAAGAAGAGGATGAATGGATTGCTCCTCTCCACAAATTACAAAGCTACTACAACAACAATGTCAATGAAGATGATGATCCCAGGAAGGTGAACATCATCGAAACAGAAAGCCAAAGAGATGTGGAAGGACTAGGAGTTGAGCTACCATTTATTGGTCAACCAATCAAGATTAAAAAATTCAATATTGGGATAGAGGAGACACCAAAGATTACCAATGTCATAGATTATTGGGATGTTGCTACCATTGACAAGATTACAGAGTTGTTGCACAATTATCAAGACTTGTTTCTGACCAAGTTAACTGAGATGAAGGGAATCAAAGAGCCTATGGGAGAGATGAGGATCCCTTTGAAACCAGATGAAAATCCAGTCAATCAGATGACCCTACAAGCATTTGAAAAGTGGTCCATTTACTCCGTGGGACCTATAAACCCACAAGGAAAGCACACAGGAGAAAGGTACATCATTACTGCGACAGAATACTTAACAAGATGGGCTGAAGCCAGAGTAGTTAAGGATTGTTGTTCAACTACAACTACATGCTTCATATTTGATGACATCATAACTAGGTTTGGATGCCCTAAGATCCTTATGAGCGATCAAGGAACATATTTCATCAATAAGATAGTTGAAGCCCTAATTGAGGAATTTGCAATCCACCACCAGAAGAGCACAACTTACCATCGAGAAGCAAATGGGACATTTGAAGCATTCAACAAGATCTTGGAGACAACACTGATGAAGATTTGCAGTGTGAATAGGGATGACTGGGATTTAAGAGTACTTGCAGTACTATGGGCCTATAGAACCACTTGCAAGAAATTAACAATTCAGACCCCTTTCAAGTTGGTCTACGGTCTTGAAGTTGTTGTCCCGATGGAATACTTAGTGCCAATATTAAGAATTGCTTCATTTACAAACATGGATGATATTGGCTCTGTTCACGAGAGGCTCCCAAAGTTGGTTGAACTGGAAGAAGACAAATTTATTGCAGGATTCCATTAGCAGGTTCAGAAGGAAAGAGAGAAGGCCTATCACGACATACACATCAATAAGAAGGCATTCAAGCAAGGTGACCTAGTACTGGTGTATGACAGTAAGTTCCTAAAACACCTTAGGAAGTTCATAAAGCATTGGCTCAGACCATATGAGATCACCTATGTTAAAGAAGGAGGAGCTGTGTAGCTAAAGACATTGAATGAAGAATGGAAGGTCTGGTGAATGGGAGTCAGCTAAAGTTGTACTATGACAACCAGTTGCCTTGCAACTCTTATTAAAAGAATGAAGAAACGGTTCTAGGTACCAGGTGCAGTTGAAACTAGGTACTAAACATAGAAAAGATAGTATGCACAAGGAGGTAGAGGAGGCATAGAGCAGAGAGCAAAGGCTACACAGCGCAGTCTAAAGTCGAAGCAAAGTAGAGGGATCAGATCTGAAGTGCATCAGGATGGGTTGCAAGTGAGTATCGGGGGCCTGATGGCCCTTGGTTATGGAAGGAAGCAAAGAACAAGGAAGAAAAGGGAAAATGCGAACTTCACGAGAAGACATAGTGACTGTTACTGGGTCAAAGTGAGTAAAAGAGTAGAAAGGATGGAGCAAAGCAAGGAGAAGCAAGTCATTGGACGAGGAGATCAAGGATGAAAGATCAACAAGGAAGAAGGATCGTGGAAATATCAGCAAGTAGGAAAATTCACTATTGGATTCTTTGGAGCACCACACGAGAAGGAAGGAAAGACAGGCTGGCAAATCCCAAAAAATGCAGATCAAGTTGACCTAGGGTTTTAGACACTTAGGGTTTTGGTATCTAGGGTTTTTGACACCTAGGTTTCGACCTAAGGCTATTGTAATGTATAAATAAAGGTTAAGAGGACCTGGTTCGGGTCGGTATGATATTGTTGTTGATCTAGTTGTATTGAGAGTGATTATTGTATTGTGAGAGAGAAGTGTTGAGTGTGAGAGCCTTCTGGTATTGTAAGATCTTCAGCTCTATGCGAAGGTCAAGTCCTACATATAGGTGCATAGGAAGGGAAGAGAAAGAGAGAAGAAGAAAGAAGATTTGTTGGCTAAGAGCATAGACAATAACTGTATGCTTTACCTTAATATATCATAAGCATAGTTCTGTGGATGTAGCCCTAGAGAGAGGGTGAACTACGTATATCTTCTGTCATGTGTGTGATTTATTTTCTGATCTCTGTCATTGTTATTAATCATATCTATAGTTGTGTGAAGAAGATCTAAGTTGATAGGTGATTTATGGATAACTGTATTGTTATGTATCAAATCCACTTGATATTTCCCTTGGTTGCAGACTTCTTTGTCCTGCAACCCCCTCATAGCTTCTTCGGGTGAGACTGCATCTACCTCCCAGGTGTTGCCAAAAGGGCTAGTAGCTAGGGGTTGTTGGTGCACTCTTGGAGCGAAACTCTGGGTCTTCCCCTATGCCAACAGTTGGTTAGAAATTATGCCCCCCCAGTTGAAATTTCTCCCAGAGATAGCCACTGTGTAAGCCAAGGTCATCCATGCCTCTGAAAATTTGGAGCAATCCTTCTCTCCATATAATTGGTAGATGAGAGCCATCAAATAGATGTATGGATCCTTGAAATTTTTCATCCCATACCATCTAATGCTCCGGTTGGTGTACTTCTTGTCCTCCCATCACCATGAGGCCATCACCCAATTGGTGTCGTGGCACTCTTAGAGATTCACGACAAAATTTGTGTTTATCCTGTCCTCAGGATCTCTAAGCTTGTAATACTTCTGAACTTCCATCGGTAAGAACACTCCAACACACCCACCATTGTCATTGTTGATCAGACATTTATGTGTGTCTATGTGGGCGATGAGCCACTTCAGGACTTCAATACAGGGAAAAACAAGAGTTTTTCTCCCCACCATATGCAAGGATGACCATCGGATGTTTGGGAACACTTCGTCGTCGAGTGCTCTAAAATTTGGATCATTGTGTGGTATATATTATGGGTATTCATCCCAATTGATCTTGTTATAGAGTTCTCCCCAATGCGGGAGTGCCATATTCAACCCTGTCCTTGCATTTGTATCTCCAAAGGCTGAAGGTTGGATGAAAACCTTCTTCATCGATGTCTTAATTACAGGTTCTGGCCTCAGAGTGTATTCTAATTGTTTTGCAGCCCCTGGAGAGGATATTTCACCTACCTCTGGTTATTTTAGCTTTGGTTCCCTTAGTGATTGTCTGGTGGTTGGATTTCTTGGTGGCATCGTTCCTGCAACTTAAAATAAAGTTTTAGAGGTTGTGTAAAGAACAAAACCAGATAAAAAATATATGAACCGTAAACATGTAAAATCCACAGACTTGGATACATACCTGTAAAGGTTGCTAAACCTACTTATTTTGATACTCACGGGATCTCTGCAGTCTTCGAATTACCCATCCTTTTTTTTTCAGATGCTCTAAATTTCCTTGTGTGTAGAATGTTTTTGTTTACAACAGCTCAAGAGAATTTAAACCAGGGAATAACTTATTGTTTTGCATTATCCATTCAATTCAGGTGATGAGTGAAATTTAAACAAATCTGTCACCGGATCTCTGTAAATTAAATTCCTCGTGGGTTGACAGTGAAAGAGCGGGGGTGATGTGGTCTATCGGTGATTTTAAATGACTGTTTTGATTGGCACACAAGTTATAAAATAATGTAGGATTTGGTATTAATTAGCTACGTAAATTATCAAAATCCAATCGTATCTAATGCTAAAACATCCCATCATGTTTCTCTTTAAGTGGGTGGATCGGGGATCAAGGATGTGCTATGAACATTTTTGTTGATGTACTTTTGCAAAAGCTTTGATGCTGATCAATCTTGCCATACAATGCTATCATGGCAAAGCTGACTCGGAGGTGTGACTCGAACCTAGGGAACGAAGAATGACTCGGGGTAAAACTAGACCGTATGGTTCTCCAATCTGGTAATGACACATGGCATTGAATACCGATGACCTAATTCACGTGTATTAATCGGAGTCGGGACTTTTCTTAAGTTCTTTGTTCTAAAATAAATCTTGGCTTTTCAAAGATGAAAACGTATCCATGGTTGGCGATCGACGATAAACCTATCAAGTGCTTTATTCAGATTTGCTTCCTCGAAAAAGCCCTGATGTCGAAAACACATCGGGGATTGACGATCGGGAATACCCTTTAGAGTGTTCAGAATGTTCGTTGTGATCTTTTTAGGTTTTCCCTGATTCCGATAAGTGCATCAGGTATCAACTATCGATGATATCTTTCTTTCTTTGCTAATGTCTATTCCCCTCGTCATTTACTGATGCCGAAGGGAAATTGGCTATCAAAGATATCCTTATGCAAGATTTGTCATAAAAAAAAACTTCCTTTTTTCAATGCCAATGAATATCGACTATCGACGACTGAGGTTTCCCGAGTGGTTCTTTTCCTTATTTGAATTCCTTCCAATGTCGAATCTGAGTGCGTCGGGTGAAGTGTTTTGGCTGTTGATTCTTTATTCAGGTTTTAAGGCCTTTTAAGTCATGGGGTTTCATAAGTTCAAACAAGCCTGAAAAGATGATGAGAGTCATGATAATAAGAAAATACAAAACATTTCTCAAAATGAAGTTAGACTAGATAGTGCAAAGATCAAGTGGTACCCAAAAAAGTAAAAAAAATGACATAGGATTTTTAGGGTGTGTTGAGTGCTCAACAAATGGTGATTTACTGGGTGAAAGAAGAATATTTGTTCCTACCTCGGGCTCGGATGATGCAAAAGTTGGTTAAGAAATTCACTGGTTTTTTTATCAGAGCCTCTTTTATCCTTGCATTTGAAATTCCCTGGCTGGTGCATTTGGTCCTGCCTATGGGGTTTTCAACCTTTGTTCCAACTTCATTTCCTACAACCCTGACTCATGCCCCTTTTTGACAAGATTCTAGTAAGGCATTCACTGGCACTAGGCCTTTAGTTACCCTTATTCACATTACTACAATGTTTCTCCACTACTAGAGAGCATCCATAGCCCCGGGGGAGTCACCTTGATGTAACCGAACTTGATCCACTGCTAGTGAGTGTCCATAGCCACGACATAGTTATCTACATACTCTCTCCTACTGTGCTCTCATTTGATATAGTTGATATTATTTCGATAAAATTCCCTGAGCGAGTGAAACTTTTGAGATGGTTAAGGTGAAACTTTGCTAGCTCTGTCTCTGATGTACATGTAGTCCTTTCCATCTTACCATATTTCCCTCAAGGTTTTACCAGACCACCCGATTTACACTTCATCATTTTTCCAAGGTTGTTCATCTGTGCAGGTTAGGTAGAGGACCCTTTAAAACAACTGTAGGTCCCCTAGTGCTTATTGTATTGAATGTGAGCGATGAGTTAGGGACAAATTTTGTTATAACACATGAATTAAGGTCAACCGTTGTCTTGCTAAACATAATATTCAAAAGCGTGGAAGTAAAATAGAAAAAGAAAAAACACAAATGCATTCCACAATCGACCTGTCTAGAACAAACATCGCGAAAACATAAACACATTTTTTTTTGTTTTAATGGAAATATTGTTTTATGGCTTGGACATTCACAGGGAGGGCATCACGTTCCCCCCTCAGATTCTGCAGCTGATACCTACTTACCCCAATCTTCTTGGCCACCAGGAATGGTCTGAGCCATATATTCTGAAAATTAGAATGTTTTCCTTTAGGCTCATTTGCTTTGTCCCATTTTAGGACTAAGTCTCCTACTTCAAAAAAATTCTCCTTATATTTATGCTTATCAAACCACATTTTCACTATCTACTGATGAGATATGAAATTTTATTTTTCTTTATCCCTTTCCTCTTCCAGCATGAGGAGGGTATCGATCCTTTGTTGTATGACTGATGAGGGATTTCCTCTCGAATCCTGAGCAAGTTGAAGAGATGGAAGATATAGCCCATTCAGGAGAATGGCTTCCTATCTGTATACCATTAAGTATGAGGAATTTCCTATAGATTCCTTGGGTGTAACTCTATCAGCCCATAAAGAATTGTGAAGTGAACTATGCCAATTCCTCTAGTTGTCTGGAATTGTTTTCTTCAATATCCTCACCAGGTTCTTATTAGTTGATTATTCTACTCTGTTCCCCTGTGGATAGTAATTTGCAGAGTATCTAATTATGATTCCTTTTTCTAGAGAAAACTTTATCAATAAGGTGGAAGAAAAGTAAGTTGCATTATCAAAAACAAGAACATAAGGCATACCAAACCTTGTTATCAGTTGTTGTTCTATGAATTGGATCACCACGTTCTCGTTTACATGAGTTAGAGGGATGGCCTCTACCCATTTCATGAAATAATATGTATCTATGTTTTTTTGAAGAACTCAGTGTAATTTCCCCTATGATACCTAACCCCCATTGCTCAAATGGCTTGGAAATGGCCACTAGTTGAAGTGGGACAACTTCTTTCTTCTCCCTCCCCACACTTATTTGACAATTTTAACAGTTTCTAGCGTACATGTGAGAGTACCTGAACACAGTAGGCCAATAATAGCTAGCTCTTAGTACTTTATGAGCAGTGGTGTTTACTGCGAAATGTCCACCGACAAGGCCATCATGGAGCTCCTTCAGAACTTTGTCTGCATCTTCACAGTCGAGACATATTAAAAGTACCCCATCATAATTAACATGGAAGAGTACCAAAATTATGAGGTGATATTGTGCAGATCTTAACCCAAGGGCTCTCCTTTACCTAGGGTTTAGGTTTTCTGGGCAAGTCTTGTGATGCAGGAGATAAGTTAGTTTCTCATACCAAGACTCATTCCCTGGGGAGGCGTATGAAGCTTCACCACACCATAATGTCAATTCATTCTCCCATCTGGGGCCTTCATTTACTTGGTCCTGGGCTTCAGCTGCCAGTTTGCATAACCCTTGTCCTTTAACTAGTTTAGCAAGTTTTTTATATAGATCAAATTCTTGGACTACTGCCATCCAATTTCCTCTTCTTTCCCCCATCTCCTATTGACTGAATAGGGATCAGACTGCAGGGTGAGGCACAATGACTTTGGTATGGTTCTTAAGGATGTAATATCTGAAGTGTTTTAATGCCTTGTATATCGCGTAAGCCTGCTTGTCTATATCGAGGTAATTTATTTCTTCCCCTTGGAGATTAGTTCTCATGAATGCTACCAGGGACTCATTGTTGTCATCATCCTTTTGAGTCAATACTATAGCTAACTATTATTTGGAGGAAAAAGTATAGAGGAAGAAATCTTTGCTAAAATTGAGACTTTGCAATACTAGAGCTAGAGATATCACAGTATTAATGTTGTTGAAATCCCTTTTCCATTCATCGTCCCACTTAAATTCAACATCTTTATGGATCATCTTTTGTAAGGGTTTTATCGTTTCAGCAAAATCGGGGGTGAATTTCCTCACAAAAATTATCTTTCCAAAGAATGATTGCATAGCCTTTTTGTTGTTGGGTAATGGAAGCTGAGCTATAGCCCTAATTCGTTCTAGGTCTATGTGAATACCTACTTGAGATATAACATGGCCTACCATGTTACCTTCATCGACACCAAAAATAGTTTTCTTAGAGTTTAAGGATATACCATATTTCCTACACCTTTCGAAAATCTGGGTTAAATGATGGATGTGATCTTCTTTGTTCTTTGAATACATAGTCACGTCATCCAAATAGACTACTACACATTTGTTGATTAGTCCTCGAAAATATACGTCCATGGCCCTTTGGAAGGTTTCCCCTGCATTTATTAACCCAAAGGGCATACGTTTATAAGCTAAGGTTCCCCACTTGGTTCAGAAGGTAGTTTTCAAACGATCTTCTTTTGAAACTAGAACCCGATTGTAACCCGAGAAACCATCTAGCAGGGAGAGAATGTTAGGGACCTAACCCCTCACGTAGGTAGAATAATATATTTCGATGTAATAAAGGTCAATATTAATAAGGCTTGGCAATAAGGAATAATAAGTCGAATGTGAGAAGACCTAATAGAAGATTCTTCTTCTAGAAGGATCTTCCTCTAGATGGTTCTTTTGATAGACATATTTAGTATAAATAGGAGTCTAGTGTATGAGAACTCTTTTCTTGGATATTATTGTAATAGAGCTCTTCTCGACTGGAGGTTTCCCCTTGAAGAGGCAAGTGAACATTGCTCTTAGTAATCAAAGTCCTCATTCTAGTGTTATTCTGATATCATTTTGGTGTTATTGTGGTGTTGTTCTAGTTATATTGTTGTTTATCTACCATTTCTAGCATTTTATTTCTATTTTGCATACTTTTTATATCTGGAATATTACAAGTGGTATCAAAGAACTTTCCTTGACAGAAAATTGTGGGTTAATTTTTTTTTAGGGTAGAGATGTATTCTGACGTCTTTAATCTATAGATATCTGTCATTACGTGTATAAACCTGCAGTTGAGGGATTCATACATGCAGGAAATAAAAGTGGTACTTAAGTGCACATCTATTGGACACCCTTGTAACCCTTGTCGATACCCTTCAAATGGTAGTGCATCAGACAACACCTGTATATGGATCGACCTAGATTTTCTGAAGCCCTCTTTAGATAAACTGATCGGTCACCTGACTGCTATAGTGCCAACGAGAAGAGAACTTGGGAAGATACTCTCTAGTACTGAAATATTCAGGTAGTATGGCTAAGGGCATAGTCTAGCCTCCTTAGTTGGTTCCCTAAGATATTGGGCTGAGTACTACTGTTGGACCCCACACGTATATCAGAGATCTATAACATAGGGCAAACCCTTGTCTGTAGAACCCTTGAATACCTAACCCTTGGGGACAGAAACAAAAAATAAAACAGACAATATCTATTGTCGCGCAACTGTGTTCGAGTTTCCAAATCACTACACATTTCTTACTAGTTAATAATTTTGGCATTTCATCACTACAATATTCTTCAGACTGGAGTATAACTCCACAGGTGTAAAAAAAAATAAGTCTGGAATTTTTTGCACCATTATCTGAGACCTATTTCATTGGATTTCTCTCTTCACCCTTATCGCATTCATACCTATCATTTTTCAGAAACATTTTTGACCCCACCCACCCCTTTTTAGTTCCCTCGTCATCATGGACCATACCCATAGCCAAGACTTGGAAGCTTGCTTCAATACCTTGAAATCTAATTTCACAGAGAACAATAAGAAGTGAGAGAGCTCAATGCCAATATTTCCACCATCAATAAAAACATGAAGACCTCAAAAAAGACATGACTACCCATCTTGATATCCCTTCAGATCCTTGTAGATGATATGAACCAAGTTGCATATCCCTGCAGATCCCCCTTTATCTGACCCACCTTTGCACACCGAAGTTGAAACTTCCTCTCATTCCCATAATTTTCAGGCCCATCACTTTCAGTGTGACCTACGCCTTCCACGGGTGGATGTGACCAAATTTGATGGCTCAGATCCCACTAGATGGGTAACTCAAATGGAGCATTATTTCTCTTTGTACAACATTACATATGACTTGGCCAAACTCCAGTATGGTGTTCTCCATCTAGATCAAGAACGTTGCCAATGGTGGCAATGGAGAAAAATTGCCCGTCAAGGGTATGTTACTTTGACACACTTTGTGGCAGAGCTTTATGAATTCTTTGACACTGACACCAACCATTTAGGTTGTTTGACAAAGTTGAAACAATCTGGCACAATAGAAGAATCTATAGTTTCTTTTGAGCGACTAGATTTTCGTACAGAGGGCATGTCTGATGCTTTTTCCGAGAATATTTTATTAGTGGCCTCAAGGATGAGATTCATGCCCATGTCCTCATGGCTCGGTGTCGGTGTTGTGATGGAAATCTCCTTACAGACTAGCAAATAGGGTTCAAATTTGCATGCAGATATGAGCAAGAGAAAATCTACTTTCTACCTTCGTCCCCAGACTTAAATCCTATTTCTTTTCAGTAAAACTTTGCTAGATCAACCTACCTTGTTCTAGGCATTTGATGTCAATCCCTTGTCACACTCGATCACTTGTTCGCAGTTCTCCTTTCCAACGCTGACCTGCATACAAGACAAGCAACAACTATACATGCATCTTACCTATAGACTAAGAGGTTAGAGATTCAAACATGTACTTAACAAATTATGAATAACTCATGAATTGGGACAAGAAAATAATTTTCTTTATTACTTTAAATGAGTTAACTTACAAAAAATTGAGACTAGCCACCACTCCGTGAATCTGATCCTGGGATCCTCTTCAACTATCCTCCAACGTCTTTTCTTTGTATCTCTTCTGGCACAAGGAAGGCTAAAGGGTTGGGACAATGGGAATATCAAAATGGGTAGTGTTTCTTTGCTATATTTTTTCTCTTCCAAATGTGACCCCTAGCCCTTCTTTTATAGGCTAGAAGAAGCTAGGTATTTGGATGAATCCTCATCCATGCATGGTCGGGAGTTTCAGTTAAATCACCCAGAGCTATGTGTTTCATTGGCAACTTTCCTTTTTTCATGCTTTTGTCGGTCCACGCGGGTTGTTTTAGGTCATATAGCATGTACACACATGCAGTAATGGAGTAGGGTGTGTGGGCCCTTATAAAAGAGGTTTTTTAAAGAGTTGCTCAGCAATGCTTTGGTAAAGAAGGGATGTGAGATGGCCTGATTCCAGGTAAGCATGTATGGTGCAATTTAGGGTTATAACAGATGCCCCTTAATGTGTGAGGTCAGAAGAGCATCTGATGGCCGAAATACATTACCAATATTTCCTGATGTGCCGAACAATTGAGCCCAAGGATCAGGAATTGGGAGGCGTCGTCTACAAAATAACAAATGTCTCACCGAGGCGGGCATACCCATGCTCGGGATAAAATAGAATCATGGCTACCAATAAAATACACTGTAGATCCATGTCATATAACTATATAAAGAGTAGCCATGAACAATACATAGCGGAGCTACATCTCGAAATAAAAAAGATATACATATAGAGTATCCATCTTCTAGAAGCTGATACAACTTGATGGTTGGAGATGAGGTCTTCAGAGCTTGAGAAACTACTTCAAAATCTTCAAAAATCGGGTAGGAGGGTAATATGAGTGTACAACTGCACTACCCAGAGGTCTTTGATGGCTCATCGGTCATGGACTTGATGATCAGACTGAAGGCTTCATTGATTTCGGACAAGGACTTGATTGGACATTTAGGATAGCTGGATATGAGGACAAGAGACAAATTGCAGAGGGGTTGACTCAGGCTTGGTGAAAAAATTCCCTTGGACAATAGCATGAAAAATGATGAGACTCGGGCAGTATGGCATTAATCATAAGTCTACGAAGTAGGAGGCAATGCAAACTCTCCATATGTTTGGAAGGATAACCAAATGGTGGAGGACACAACTCTATATAGCGAGGACAACTTCCTAAGATCGTACTACATCCCATAGTTTGATGAACAAATGAACAAATGTTCTTTATCCAAGGGTGACTCATTATGCTACCAATAAAGAAAATACTTTTCCCTTCCTCTTTTTGGGGTATATTTGATTTTTTTTGTCTTTTTTCAATAATTCGAGGAAAACGATTAAAGGAATATTACATTACAATGGAGGAACGAGTGTTGCAAATATACATGTTCAAGGCACAAGGACAAGACTGATGTTCTAGTATAAAGATACTCGGGAAAAATACTCCTGGGGCCAAGGCTGTTAAGATGCAGAAGAAAATTGTTACAAGGCTGGCATATAAGGTATGCAAATGCAGTTAACAAAATACACAATGGTAATGTCCTTCGATGTAATTTTAATGAGCCCAGAGAAGGTAAGATCGGTGGTTTTTCATATTTAGAGAGTCTGAAAAAACATAAAAGGAGACTCCATTGGGGTACCATTTTCGAAGATAGTCTAGTCGGTTCGAAAAAGGGGTAAACTAGCACCAATAAGACGTCTATTCAAAACCATTTTAACGAGTGTGACAAGGACAAGATCACTAGGCCATTTTTTCATATTTAAGGAATTTGAAAAAGGATTAACTATGGACTCTGTCAGGAATGTTCTTCTGGACCAATTTAACGAGTGTGAAAGAATAAGGTCACTCGACGATATTTTCAATTTTAGGGAGTCTGAAAAGAGATTAACTATGGACTCTGTGGGGGTTCCTTCTTCGTAAGTTTAGTTCCTCAAGCCCGAAAAAGGGATAAAATTATACCTAAGAGTACTCTTCTATAGAGATAAATTTCCATAGAGTATACCTTTGTTCATATAGTTGACCGTCCTGACCAAAAAAGGGGTAAACTACCGACGGACAAACGTGACTTCAAATTTTATTTTAACGAGTGTGAAAGGCCACATGATCGCTCGACAATCTTTTCATATTTAGAGGGTCTTAAAAGGTCTTAAAAGAAGACCCATTATTTTTTGGGAGTTCTAAGGGTGTGGTCAAGAGCGAAGAAGAATCATGCAAATGAGGCTCAAACTCGTATTCAGGAAAAACTACAAGGACTCCCGAGCCTACAGTGTTTTAGAGATAGCATGAATACCATAATGCAACCAGTATCTACCTAGGGTATCCATGTTCTGGTAAGCTCTACCACCAAGTTGCGACACTTCTAAAGAAGAGATGATGGTTCTGTGTCACAACCTAATGGGATCGATCCTATGTCAAAGGAAAAAGACAACGAGATACAAAAATCAGGGTAGAAACCTAACCTATATGTTCCAGTTGATCGTCGAAAAAAATTCCACGGACAGTAAAAAAATACTCAAAACTCAAAAAAAATTGTCCCAATACCCGATCAAATCCCTTCTATGCAACTCCTGAATCACTCTAAATGTTTTTTGGTATAAAGGAAATGATAAGAGAGGCCAAAAAAGTGACAAAAATAGGCCAAAATGTCTATAAATAGAAGCTAGCAGCTCATTATCACCATTGTTGATTTGGAAATTGACTCTGGATCCAAACGAGCCCCTTTGATTAAAATGGTGATTTGGGAGCTATAGTGGACGAAACGAACTTCTGTCTGGAACAAGTAAGTACAAACTCCCTTATCTTGCATTTTATGTCTTTATTTATGTATTGGGTTTCATTTTTTATGGGGGCGTCGACCTTTAAAAGGTCGGCCCTAGGTCCACGCGTGCTGTCTCAGGACAGGCCACATGTACATTCTTCCAGAGTAAACTCTTCATGCATGTACACGTGACTGTATCCATTACAGCATGCGTGGGCCTCCTTATTGAATGAAAAAGACTTCAAAAGCAAGGGTTAACCCTCCTAAACCTTGTTTTTTTGCAGGATGTATGTCCATTGGAGAGAAAGAGACCATGTAGAGGCGAATGAGTTGGTCAGGGAAGACCCCAATGCTGTGGCTACTTTGATGCAGTGTGGGTTACTCACGTTTTTTCTATGTCCTTTCATGTGGGCACAACCTAGGCTACTAAATGCCTTGGTTGATTATTGGCATCTGGATACAGAGGCATTCATGTTATAGGGGCAATCACTCATGCCCACTGTTGAGGACATTTACTTTTTGACTGGCCTCTCTAGGAGAGGGGAACCAGTCAATTTCTGGACTTTTCCTATGGGGTTTCATAACATAGTGGAATTGATAGGCCTATACTATGCAAATGATACAGATTGCTCAAGCACGCAGGTGCCCATAAGCAAGATCACTAACTTATCGCTATAGGCTGTAATATTGCTTATTGGGTGAATTACTGGTTCTGCTGCTCTACATCAAGCGTCCCATGCACAGATGAACTGTGCAGTCCAATTCTTAAATGCACAAGTTTTTTATTGGAGTACCACATTGCTTGAGTGTATGAAAAGGCAGTTGATAGATTTCCATTTGCAGACACATGGGAACTTCGGGTTCGGGACCATTCTTTGTTCATTCTTTTTTGAGAGAGTTTCGAGTTTTAGTCCTCGAGTAGTGGTACAAGGACATCAAGCCTCTCTTCTTGTTGTGTGTAGATGGGCAGTACTACTGCCATGGTAGGGTGGTGGAAGGACCAATGAGTCCTTCGATGATGAATTTTTTGCATGGTTGTCATGACAGATCCCAGTTATAGAGGACTACCCCTATGCTGGGATTGATTTTTCGAGAGACCCGAAGATACCAGTACCTCCTGGTGAGGAGCGAGGGGAGTTGGGTAAGTCTCCACATTTGTAGTTTTTTTTGTTGTATATGTAATTTTTATGTTTTTTTGTTATATATATCATTTTTTTGTTATGCCAGAGTATTTGACGGATATGTGTTCATTGTGTGCAGATGTGGGACCAGTGCGACCTACTAACTATGTGAGGAGAAGGCATAGACCTCGGCCAGGGGCTGCACCTGTCGCCGCAGGGGGACTAGCAGTAGCAGGAGACCTTCCATCCAGGGAGGCTAATAGGGTATTGGGATGGGTCAAGAATAACTTTACTGCGCTCACTCGCATGGTCCTGATGGTAGAGATTGAGGACCTGCCACCATCTATGCAGCCTCATATAGTGGGGGCACCATAGACATGGGTTCGGTTGTTTTGACATTTAGCCAACACTGTGGATCAATATATCAGGGCCCATAGGCCTTGACTATAGCTAGACATTTTGACGTGCCACGAGCACTACTTGTACATATTTTTTGAGGGCGTAAGCCCTGTGACTCGTTATCGGTTATATTTTTGAGGCTCTTGCATCCATCTATGGACTCTGGTTACTTTATGATATTATATATGTTTTTTTGGTCTTTTGTGTCTTATGGATCATGTGTACAAATAATGTATTTACATGCTTATGTTAATGTTCTTTCATATGTGTGCAAGATGCCAATTTAAAATTTGATTAGCTAGAGTATCTATAACTTAGTTTAATCTCCTAGGAACATGAAAATATGTAATATAATCAAAGTTTCATTCTAAGAGATGTACCCTAAGGAATCGTCGGTGTAATGTTGGATCATGAACCCGTACACTCTGTTTAACTAAGACACAACCAGTTGAGCATCGAGATAGACCCGAAGATGAGAGATACCTAATGACAAAGCATCATGAAGCAACTCAATAACCGTCTTATACTTGGCAACATTATTTATGGTGTCACCTAAGCATATCCCTCTGGAAGATAATAACTGGCCTTGAGGTGTAAATATTACCCAAGCTGCGGAGGCAAGCCTCCAAGTGTGTCGACTAGCACCATCTGCATACCTAATGAACACCTCATAATCACTTGACATCTACCACAGTGACGAAAGATAGTAACAACGACACGTCCATAATACTAAAAGAAACTAAAAAAGTAATAGTACAAAGACTATACATATGTTACAAAAAGTTACCCACAATGACCTCCCTATGAGTAATACTTCTTGAGGTAGAGCCCGTTTCTAGGCTCCACCAAAGCATTCCCTTCAAAATAAACCAGATGATAAACGACATTTTTTAAAACCTCTTTTATGATGAAAGGTCCAAACCACATGGGTTTGAATTTTCCTTCTCCCAGGGGGTCCTTATCTTGGTCATAGACCAGGACAGGGTCACCTTCAGAGAAAACTTGAGGATGAACGGATCTATCATACTAACACTTGACCTTATGCTTGTGAGCCTCTTTGGCCAGGGCCACATCACGACGTTGTTCATTGAGTTTCTCAAGGTATACTAAATGTTCTTCAAGTGGAGAAGTGTCTGGAAATAATTGTATGGCCAACTTCAGAGACAGGATTTGACATTCGATGAGAAAGACTGCCTCTATCCTGTAAGTGAGTTGAAAAGGTGAGAAACCAGTTGTAGTCTTAACAGATGTTTGGTAAGCCCATAATGTCAAGTATAACATCAAATGCCAATTTGACTTGGCTGAGTTGATAGTTCGTTGTAGAATGGTTTTAAGAGTTTTGTTTACAACTTCCACCTACCCATTTTCTTGGGGGTAGTAGGGTGATGAATGTTATTGCCGTAACCCAAGATTTTATGTTAACTCAGTCATCATTTGGTTCTGAAAGTGACTACCATGGTCAGTGAAAATCTCCCTCGGGACGTCAAACCTTGCTATTATCTGATTGAATAAAAAGAGAGATGCAGTCTCTCCATCATCTTTAAACGTTGGCATAGCTTCGACCCACTTTGTGAAGTAGTCTACAACTACGATGATATAATGGTGCCCCTTGCTGAAGGAGGGTTGCAAGTAGTGTAATCAATCCCCCACTTAGTGAAGGGACCAACTATGATGACAGGAAACATGGGAGTGGGATGTGCCCTAATCTTCCTAGAGAAGATTTGGCACGGATGGCACTTCTTGACCGATTTGATACAATCTTTGATAAGTGTCATCCATAAGTAACCTTCTCATAGAATCTTTTCATATGTTTCCAACCCAGACAAACGACCGCCACAAGCTCTAGTATGGCAATCGTTAAGCACGATAACTGCTTCCTCATGAGTGAGACATCGGTATAGGATGTAGTCTACACCTCTCCAATACAACGTATCATCGATTATGAGATAATTCTTGGCCTGATGGAATATGCGTCGACGCTCATCATGAGAAGCAGTGGTGGGGCACTTCAAAGTCTGGAGATAGATAAGTATATCTCCATACCAGGGATCCGAAGATGTGATAAAAAAAATATCTCCCCAGATAGGCGATTCTTCAAGAACAATGTCACCTGCCTCAACCAGAAGTTCTGAAATAAGTTCTGCGAAGACCAGTGACTTTTTGGACTTTGCTGAAATGAAGTCTAAGTCAAACTCCTGGAGGATGACTATCCATCTATTGATTTTTCCACCTATTACCCGTAGTGTCAATATGTACTGGAATGGATTCACGACAACAATGACGGTGGTCTTGCAAAACAGAACATAATGACGGAACCATTGAACAACATGAACTGCTGCCAACACAAGTTTTTTGATGTGAGAATAATTGAGTTTCAGTCCTACAAGGCCTCAGCTCAGGTAATAGATCATGTATTCTAAGAACAAGTCATCTTCCTGAATTAAAACCATGTCAATGGATGATTCTTCTGTAGCCAAATATAATAAGAAATCTTTGTTATAGTTAGGTGGTCGAAGCTGAGGGGAAATTGTGAGGGTGTGTTTCAATGCATCGAAAGAGCGTTGAGCAGCATCATCCCAGTAAAAGGGAACATCTTTCTTTAGTAAGCGCATAAATCCCTTGGTGATCTCAGCATAGTTGGCAATGAAGCATCGTAAAAAGTTCGCCTTACCTTGTAGACTCTGAAGTTGAAGGATTGTGCGTGGGGGGGGCAACTAAATTATTGCCACAACCTTGAGAGGATCGACCATGATCCCTGTTGTTGACACTATGAAACCTAACAATTTTCCTAACATTACGAAGAAGCTACACTTGTTTGGATTCAAGCGAATCCGAAAGTAGCGACAATGTTCAAAAATAAGTCGGAGGTGTGTGGGATGATCCGTTCTCTTGTGAGATCGAGATGCTAGATCATCTAGGTAGGCCTCGACTATATGCTTGAGGTCATGAAAAGAAAAAGACATGGCCCACTGAAAGGTGGCTCCAACATTTTTTAGACCAAAAGGCATCTTACGATATGTGAATGTACCCCATGGACAGATGAATGTTGTTTTGTGTTGGTCTTCGGTTTTGATTTGGATTTGATTATATCTCGAAAAACTGTCCATGAAAGAAAAGGCTTCGCAACCTACACATTCATCAATGATCTAGTCAATGAAAGGTGTGGGAAAATTATCTTTAGGACAGGCCTTGTTCAAATCACGGAAGTTGGTACATACACAAATCGTGCCTTGTTTTTTATTGACTGACATGAGGTTTGACACCCATTGGGTCAAATGGATAGGATATATAAACCCGACTTTTAGCAATTTCTCAACCTCAACCTTAATGGTTGCTGCTTTCTTAGGATTAACTGGACGAAGCTTCTACCGAACTAGCTTAGCATCAGGATACGTTGTGATTTCATTTTCAACTATTTTTGGATCGATACCTGGCATTTCCTCATAAGACCAAGAAAAAAAATCACAGAATTCTTTAAAAAGATCAGTGTATATTTGAATCTCTTCGGGGGAGCAATCTGCTGCAACGAAGACATTCTCCACGATGCTAGGGTTTCGGGAGATATTGATTGGTAAGGTTTCAGCGATAGTTTCCATATTACCTTCAGCATAAACCTCATGTGTAGCTAAGGGGTTAATAGGACAAGACCGTTCTCCCGTCATAGTCATGGTGAATTCTCCCACTTCAATTTAGCTTAACTCTGGGAGGAAGTATGATCTGTGATGAAGATCTTCCCAGGGTTTATTCAGACTATTCATTGCTTCAATTATTGCTTCATCAGAGGGAAAGACTAAGTCTAATGAATCGGTGTGAGTGAGAGAACCCTGAGCCCAAATAGGCTCTAGAAGTGGATCTTGTTGGGTATGTGTTATATTCTTTGCATGTGTGTGTGTGTGGGTGCGTCAGATACGATGACTGCGTCTGACGATCCCTTCACCTAGGGATTTTCCGTGTGCGTCGGGCGCTTTCCTAGGGGGGTCCCAGGGGGGGGCAGGTATGCCCCCCCTGGTTACGTGGAGCATTCAGCACCGGGCGGTAGGTCGGGGCCAACGGGGTTTGGGGAAGCGCCCCAAGTACGCGTAGCGTTCGGGGCAACGCCCCGAAATTATTTTTTTTGGGCGGTTTTTGCTATTTTTAGTGGATTTTGCTATTTTTAGCTGATTTGTAAATTAATCCCGAATTAAGGGATTAGGGTTTTGGTATCTACAGAATACCTAAAAACATTGTATATATTGTATGGCGAATGGTGAAATTTGATATAATGAAAAAGAAAGGTTTTCCCGGTTGAGGGTTTCCGGTAAAGATCTCTGTGTATTCTATGTATGAGCCATTGATTAATTTCTGTATTGCTTAAGAATATATATGCATTGTTTTACTTCGCAGGTTTAAAACTTACATGTGGTATCAGAGCACGTTTTTGGATTCAGAGGGATGCCTTTGTTGCTGAGGGTTCGGCTCGGTCTTGATAGATCAAGTTTATCTTGGGTCTGTGATAAACCTGGGTTCAGTGGGAGCTTTTGCAGAGGAGATTTGAGTAAAGTAAAAGGAATGGAGAGCTCATCTAGAATTGAGATAGAGAAGTTCAATGGTAAAAACTTTGAGCTATGGAAGCTCAAGATGGAGGACCTTCTTGTAGACAAAGAACAATGGA
>ML860146.1:0-18998 GCA_009831015.1 Picea engelmannii
GCCTCCTTCCAGTTGCAGCTGGAAAACAAAGGAAGTTGGTGCTTCCAATGAATGTAATTCTTCAAGACATATAAGAAAAAGCATTCTGTGGTTTTTTCCCGATTTGGGTTTCCACGTAAAACACTGGTGTACTGTGTATGTGTGTGATTGTTCATTTGTTCATTGCTTATTTACTTTGCAGTTATTGGATAATAATGCTTCATTGATATAACACTTTGATTATATGGTTAAATTGCTCTATTAATGATTCACCCCACCTCTCAGTAATCCAACAGAAAGAACTAAGAAAATTAGTGTAACAATGGGTTAGATGACATAGAAAGAAAGAATCACTTGAACAAATGGAAGAATGAAGAAATACACTATAAATATTACAAAGTAAGAGAGACATGGTGTAACGACCCCTTCGTTACGACTACAAGCAAAGAAGAGGTGGATTTTTGTTTTTAAAGAAATAATATGACAACAACGATTACAGCTAGCAACACCCTAATGATGAACACACGAACACTGATCAGGAAACATACAACTATGACTCCACGCATTGGCACAAGAGAAACTGGGTGAAACATGCATAAAAAAATAAGGAGAAACGACTACCCACCCGACACAATATTACCACGCCTATAAGCTAAGGGACAACATCCCCATCCCGACACAACGGCCTTGACTGCCATTTAACTAAAATCTCGATGGGGCGCAACCAAACGCATGAATTCGTTCATCCCAAATGCCAATAGTAAACTTACAATGAAAGAAAACACCCACATGGAAGGCATAGACCTCGACCAAGTTATCCTTCGCCTCTATTCCTTAGGGAACGCCATGATCCACTCATCAGGAATCATGTTGTCCCCGGGTGATAAGTGCAACAATAACCCTAGCGCAAAAAAACCTATCTTGGCCAAGGAATCAAGATAATCCAACGTGCTAGGAGCCTAACTATTGACAAGAAGATTACACCTAGGCCCCCAAGCAACAGGTTGACCAAACACAGATGAAAACGCTCAAACAACTTGCGCAAGATATTAAATGACCTTGCCAATAACCATAACCCATCATCCATTAAGCATGATGTGTAAATTACGAAAGAGTGAACTCATAGAAATGTTATCATTATCATAATGAGGCCCAAAATCTGAACTACTATATGCACTCTAAAAAATCAAATACGCTTGTCAACATTATACACTGACCAATGAATGGTGAACTTCTTATCACTAAAAAGTGATCTACTCTGCTTATTAAAAGTTTAACAATGCTCTCTAAACTAATGTTGTCTAAATTATCGTTGTCTGAATATACATCAGGTACATGCATAATTTCGCAGTGCAATTGCATTCCAATGGAATTTAGCTCTATAACAATGCTAAATTAAATCGCAAAAAATCACTATCCTTTAAGGTGAACAAAAATAAAGATGTCCTTCAACAATATACTTTCTCTATGTATGGAATCTAATCTCTGTCAATATGCTAACATATGACTATCAGAAAATCCCTGTCAACATACTATCAAATGCTAAATATAAAATCGTCATTAATAACACATGCTATCAAAATGTGGTTAATGAAATTTTTGTCTTAAACCATATGACTCACTGTCCGTGAAGCAATAAATGGATTTAAACCATCATTTGTATAGTTTTCTTTACTCATGATTTAACAATATAAAGGATAAGGAATTAAATACATTCTTTCTCTCAAAACTCCACATTACTCTTCATCAGTAAAGGTCAATGTATCCACTGAACGTTGTCTAAAAATGGGGAAAGATGTATGAACGCAGGGTGAAATTGTTGTCTACGATCAGGGAGAATAACTGTAATTATTCACGAGTTAGATATAGGTAAGGTTCGTAGTCAAAAGATGTTAAATTCGTAGATAAATTAATGGTATTGCTGGCACAATTAGAGATGCATTTGCCGAGTAGTAAAAGCTGGAGTTGTTGTCATTACAAGAAAGTACAACATTCCCAAGGTAACATGCAGTCATTCATAGGGTAAGACACGGTCACTCTCAGGGCAAAATGTGGGTAGAAACACATGTGGTCGCCATTCCAAGACAAGTAAAAACGCCATCCAAATAAAAATCGCAGACCATCATGGAAAATGAAGATGTAAACGGTTTTAGAAAAGATAAATTCTTAGGAAAGGAGAAATAATTCTAAAATAAAAATCCTTTGAGAAATTGCTGTCATTCACAGGTTTAAAGGTGTTGGGATATGCCAAGAGTCACTCTGGTAAAGTTCTACTGAATGCAACACTCAACCACGTTTTTTTTTTTTTTTGCTGGTAAATAAAGGCATGATCAGGTAGAGGAAAAGCCATCGATGCAACACAACAGGGAGTCGAAGACAGTAAAGACAAATAGGAAGTTGCATTCCAATACAACATGTAAATCATAGTAATTATATATTAAACTCACAGAAAAATTCACTATTTAAAAAAGAGGTTAGCTGACATTCGCTACTAGTGAAATGCCACCAACATTGCTATCTATTCACTGAACAATCAAAAGAAACGTTGAAGGGAAAGGGTAAAAAAGCGGTGGATATATAATTGCTACTTTAACTAAGAATACCACTAGTGAATGAAAAATCGTTGGTTTAAATTACACTGTCAGCAGCACATCACAGAGCCAAGGAGAATCATTGTTTAATGAGAACGATGGATGAGATATCGCTGTCACATAAATTGCAGGTATACAAGACGGATTTCGCTGGCAAAGAGTTCATTAAAAAGAAGGGGCTCTTGGGTGAGTAAAGAGTTTACAAATACCATTTACATATACACAGTTACATCTATCAAGAGAAGTTGAGACTCCAACAAAATTACCTCGATTAAATTCACTGGATAAAAGAAGCACAGGAATCAAGGTAAAAGTTTCGTTGTTAACAAGGCATAAATTTACTGTCAATCAAGAGTAAAAACACAGTCAACATATAAATCAAACTTTCATTCATTTTTAATAACATTGAGATCCTTCCCTTCAAGAGCTGGGAACTGATAAGAAAATTGCAAGAATAACATACCCTTAGAAAACGCAAAGTGATATAAAAAAGAAAAAGGTATTGACTTGATCACAGAGAGAAAAGAAAAACAATCGCAGAGGTATTCAATCATGAGAAGGCGCAAGAAAATCATTCAACCAGGAGAAATCAACGGGGTAGATAGCTGGGAAAAACATCCTTCGCTCATCATCCATGCACAGAAAAGCAGGGCATTAGAATCTATAGGTTGATAGCACCAAAGTGACGACCGTCAATTCGTATCCTAGCCAATTGCTCAGGCGTGGACTGACAAACTAGGGATGAGGACGAAGCAAAAATCACTACTCTTCACAACAAATCAATAAAACCAATAGAATAGTCACAACATTCAAGAATCAAAAGCCAAGGGAATCAATTCAACAACGAGCTTAAGGGTATGGGGAAATTAAGTTATCAATTAAAATGCTAAGTCAAACACCTTCTTTACACAGTTAAAAGTACAAAAATGAAAGCATAAAGTAAATAATAATCTACCATGCAAAATAAGAGCATGCGTAATGTATCCCAAGTCATTCGCTCTGAGTCATTGTCCCGCACGCTCCGTGTAGCTCTCGCTTGCTGACCGATGAGACTTCACCAGTACCTCCCAGCCAACTCTAGGGGTACTATTCTTCTCCCTTAGTCCCCCGAGCTGCAAAAGGGCCATGCACACTGAACCAGAGAACAACTAGTCCCCAGCTCGCCTCGTAAGGCCAAACTACCACTCATCACCGAGTTGGGTATCCCAACTCCCACAAGATAAGTCAATCAAGTCTAAAATTCTACAACGTAACGTTATGCATGACAGAAGAGATCCATCCTCCTCCTCCTCCCTCCTTTATATAGAGTTATTAAGTCATTTCTTTTCCAAATTCTCATTTAATTTATGGTTCAATAATTTAATTCAGAAAAATCCTCCCCGTACATGTGTCACCCATCCCCTTCTTTGCACCAGAAATTAATCTCATTAATTATTTAATCACTCCTATTTCCCTCACCCACCTAAAAGCATTCCTAGAATCACTCCTAGGTGTCCTCATATTCCCTTACACATTTTAATGACTTACCCCCTTACTAATTTACTAGTTTAGTTCAATTTAGAATGTTCTTAATGGGAAGATACCTTACTGAATTAGTCATTTTTCCTTTTTCCTTAGTTTCCCTTTCTCTTTGTGTTTCCCCCTTTTTCCTTAGTTTCCTAATTCTTTTAAATTTCCCTCTTTCCCTTTTCATTTAAAACTCAAATTGGCAAGTGTAGAAAATGACCTTTTTCCCTTTTTTTCTTTTTTTAATGAATACATTTTTAATTTGCATATGTAACAAAACAATTATTTCCACTTTTGTTTTTCAATTTTATTCCACAAAAGATTTTTATAAATTAATTGAATTGCTTACCCCTTTCTCGTCACATGTTTAATGCTAATATTTATTTATTTTTAGTTTTATTTTTATAAATATATATTTATTTTTTACCACAAGTATCACTTAGACCTAGATTTTATTTTCATAGACTGGGCGACATTTTATTAGGGAAATTGTTTTAAATATTTCTTATTGTATTATTCATTCTAAGGCCATCTAAGTTTATTCATTTATTATTTAACAATGCAACGTTCCCTTCAGGATGCACTAGGTGCTCCAAGGGTGAAACTCATCTCATTCCATTTTTCTTGCATGATGTGCCCTTCAGGACGCACTACCTGCTCCAAGGGTGCCACTTGCCTCTTTCTGTTTTTCTTGTGTGACATACCCTTTAGGACGCACTACGTGATCCAAGGGTGCCACTCGCCTCTTGACTAACTTGGTAGACATCAAAAACCCCTGGAGTCAATACTTCGTCAGGTGATATTGTGTGAGACTAAGGGCCTCCAAGGAATAAGGCCCTTGCCTTATTGTGTGTCCCTTAGAATCATAGTGAGCGACTTTCGCAGTCTGCCCTCACAACATCACGGGTCTTCTCGAACTAGGTAATCATTAACCTACAGTTCGAGCCACAACATGAGTGCTAATAGTCTATGGAAGGTTTGTTGTCCACACGTCTCCCTCAAAGTCTATGGTAGTCGTGCATGACCCCTCTAATCCACATGCAAGTCTAGTCGGAAATCTATCGTTAGTCTACATCATCAATGAATCATGTCAGAAATAAAATCCATAATCATAACATCTAATCAGATGCACATAGGTCATATATACAACAATCAAACCCCAATAGTCCACTCCCTGACTCGTTCTGGAGTCCAAGGGTCTCATCAATGCCTCTGCATCCTCGAGGTCCAAGATCCTGCACACTCAGGAGAATCGAGTCAATATCACCTCTCAATATTAGTACAATGAAATAACGTATAATCACATCCATAATGCCTCATAATCATAATCAATGACCAATAGCATAATAAACCGGATCACTTGCAAGCAAATGTCCTCAAAGAATAAGTTCGCACAGTGCGCACAAGAGTGAGATGTTACATACAACCCCTCTTGGTCTAAACTTTGTCCCGAAGTTTCACAGTATATAAGTGTCGAAATAGTGTGTATCACAGTGTCATAAGTCTATCTATCAAACAAAATGAAAATTGTTGGTGCATATCATATGCATCCTTCTAGGTCGCTATGTGCAGACTATAGTTGTCCCACTGGACCTTGACCTAATCCACTATTCGACACTGTAGCTGTCGAATGCGGATTGGCTCAGCTGTGAGTGCACCCTTATCTGACACCTACAAGGTGCTCAAGTCAAAACATGTGTAGGGATCACTAATCATAATGTCTCAAACATAGACATGAAAGACATCGTGCATACGCCTCAAGAATCAGGCAAAGCTAGTCATTAGGCCACGGGCCTCTCTTTTCCACAATCTCATAGGATCCCATGAACCTAGGAGATAGTTTATCTCCTTTCCAATCTTGCTCGAACTCTCATGAGGTTTCAATCACAAAAATACTCAATCACCACATCGTAACTATGATCGACATGACGCGCATCAACATAACTCTTCTATCGATCATGCGCTTCCTTGATCCTTTGTCTTATAGTTTTAATTTAATCTTCCATTTCTTAGATCACTTCCAGTCCCACCAGGACCCTATCCTCAAACCGATCCCAACTCAAAGGCGTCCGACATGGTCACCCATAAAGAAAATCAAAGGGCACCATCTTAATGGTGCTTTGGTAACTGTTGTTATAAGTGAATTCTACCAATGGAAAGAATTCTTCCCAACGCTTTTGTTGGTCCATCACATACAAGTGCAACATGTCTTCCAAGATCTAGTTTGTTCGTTCAGTCTACCCATCGGTCTTCAGGAGATACGCAGTACTAAGGTTAAGTTGGGTCCCCAAGGCCTCTTGGAAGCTAGTCCAAAATCGTCCAGTAAACACCGATCCTTGATCAGATATAATCCTCTTAGGCATGCCATGCAGCCTCACAATCTCACTGATGAAAACTCTAGCTATGTCAGGTGCCTGATACATCGTATGCACAGGAATAAAATGAGCACTATTCGTCAGAGTGTCGACTACCACAAAAATCGAGTCGTGTCTCCTTACCTTCAGTGGCAATCCAACAATGAAATCCATTGAAATGACCTCCTATTTTGATTCTGGAATAGCATGTGGTTGTAGTAATCCTGATGGTTGTCTATGTTCAGGCTTTACCTATTGACATTCTAGACATCTGGCCACATAGTCGACTATGTCTGGCTTCATTCCTTTCCAGAAGAATTAGGTTTTAAAGTCCGCCCTCATCTTCATGACTCTCAGGTGAGCCATGTACACTGCTCTGTGAGCCTCGTTTAGGATCAAACTCCTCAACTTGTCGTTTGGTGGTACGTAAATCTGATTTTGAAACCTCAATAATCCATTGTCGTCAAACATAAATCCTTCAAATCTTGGTACCATCATTGTGTTTTCTCTGATAAAATCCTTGACCTCTTTGTACTAGTCATCGTCACATTGTAAAGTTAGAATATTTTAACGTAGATTTGTCTAAAGAGGAAACACTGAAAATATGCAAGATCTCCGACTCAATGCATCCACCACTCAGTTCACTCTTCCCTTTTATGTAAGTAATCTCAAAATTGTACTCGCTTAGCAATTTCGACCAATGTTGTTGTTGCACGTTCAGGTCACTTTGCATAAATATGTATTGTAGTCCACAGTGGTCCGTCTTTAGTTTGAATTTTCATCCAACAAGGTAGTGTCTCCAAACCTTCAAGGCATATACAATGGCTAACAACTCCAAATTGTGTAACTCATAGTTCTCCTCATGCCTTCTCAGTTTCCTTGAGATGTAAGTGATCACTTGACCGTATTGCATCAAGACTCCGCCTAAGCCTTCCTTGGATGTGTCAGTGCATACCAAGAAGTCCGCATCCATGCCAGGGACCTTTAGCATTGGTGTTGTTGTCAATATCTCTTTGAGCCTCTGAAATGATTTTGCACATTTCTCAGTCCAAACAAACTTATTGTTCTTCTTCTGCAATTCCGTGATCAGATTTGCTATCTTTGAAAATCCCTCGATGAACCATTGATAGTAACCTGCTAAACCCAAGAAGCTATGAACTTCCGGGACATTCGTCGGCACAGGCCATTCCATAATAGCCTCAACCTTTGTTGGATCCACAATTATACCTTCACCAGAGATGACTTGCCCCAAGTAGTGAATCTTCGATTGATAAAACAAGCATTTGGACAACTTCCCATACAATTTATTCTCTCGCAGACACTGTAGTACCAAGCGTAGGTGCTCGTCATGCTCGTCCGTCGTCCGAGAGTAAATAAAAATATCGTCAATGAATACTTAGACGAACTTGTCCGAGTACTCGTGGAACACCCCGTTCATCAAAATCATAAATACCCCTGGGTCGTTTGTCAGTCCAAACGGTAAAACAATAAACTCGTAATGACCAAATCTTGTCTTAAAGGTGGTCTTAGGGACATCATCCTCCTTGATCTGTAACTAGTGATACCCTGATCGCAAATTGATCTTGGAAAACATCGTCGCACCCTTCATCTGATCGAACAGATCATCAATCCTTGGCAATGGACATTGATTATTTATCGTTACCTTGTTCAATTAACGATAGTCAATGAAGAGTCTCCATGACCCATCCTTCTTTCGTATGAAGATAACAGGTGCACCCCACGGTGACACACTTGGATTTATAAGTCCCAGGTCCAACAACTCCTTCAGTTGCATTCTCAACTCCTATAACTCTAGGGCTGATATCCTATAAGGCATTCTTGCTATCGGTTCAGTCCCCGATTTCAGGTTTATGGTAAACTCCAATTCCCTCTCTAGTGACATCCTAGGTAACTCCTCTCGAAAGATGTCCGCAAACTCTCTCACCATAGGAAGGTGTTCTATACCTTCCGCTACTCCCTTCTCGTTTAATGCAAGGATCACGTAGAGATTACATCCCTTGTGCATGATCTTCCATAACTGTAGGGAAGAGATGAACCTTAGGGAAACTCCTAGTTCTGACCTACAATCATGTGTCTCTATCCCTCATCATCAACCAAGCTCAACCAT
This sequence comes from Picea engelmannii, assembly GCA_009831015.1. Classification (NCBI taxonomy): domain Eukaryota; kingdom Viridiplantae; phylum Streptophyta; class Pinopsida; order Pinales; family Pinaceae; genus Picea; species Picea engelmannii. The sequence goes on from ML860146.1 coordinate 8,559, forward strand.
TTCGTCTTACAATTGAGTATCACCTCATGCGATTCCAACCAGCCCATACCGATCACGATGTCATAATATCCTAAGATCGTGATGTACAGGTTGGCCTTAGTGACAAAATTTCCCAGGTTAAGGGTATAGTCTGTAACCTTCCCTCCAACCTTCTGTTTGGTTCTTGAATCCATATCTACAAAGTTAAACTCATTCTATTCGACTTCCTTTACCTTAATCCTTTTTAGCGCTGCACCAGAAATGAAACTCTCGGTAGCACTGAGATCTATCAAAATACTAAGGGTCTAGTCAGTGACGGTACCTAATGTCTCAAGCATAGTCAATTGGTGCTCTGCCTAACGGTTATTCACCGGTGCAAGAATTCGATGGGCCTTGCCCAAAACTCCCATGGTAGTGGGTCCGGTTGATCCAGATGCTCTGGCCCTTTCCTCTGGGTAGTAACACTGGTAAAGTGGCTCCCCACAATCCAACATACTTTATTCGGTCCAGTATTCTAGGTACCTAAAGTAGAAGCTAAATTCTAACAATAAGGCCCAACTCAAACTTCTTGACCTTAAGTTTCTTGGTAATTTGGTGCAGAGCATACCGAAGCAACTCAGAGACGAACCTTGTACTCGGCCATCGTGCAGTCGCCCTATCACAAGGCATTGAACTCGTTGAGTTGACACTCAATGAATTCCTATGATAGGTACCCCTCTCGGAACCGTTCCTCAAATAGTTCCCATGACATGTCGTCAATGACCATGTTCAAAAGTGGCAGGAGTGTCTTCTGCCATAGAAGAGCACTCCCGTTTAGTTGAAATACCACCATGCAAAACTTCATGCTGGAGGTCATAATTGTGAAGCGTGAAGAACCACGCCTTGATCTAAAGTCAGGCCTCGAAAACACAACCATCCATGACACTCATGGACCTGAGAACTCAACTCTCTTGAGTTCTTGATGGATGTTGATGGTACTGGCTAGGGCACGCTATGGAACCTCAAGGGTACAGGTACCCTGGCCTCGACTCAGTACCAAAGGTGAATCAAGGCCCTTTAACATTACCTGGAAGGGCCTCGTTAGACCATCATCATCCCTTACAACAAGCAAATCCATCCCAAGGACTTGTTCTTCCCCTTGGGGGTTCGACTCCAAGAGTGCGGGCACCTCAGGAGGTGTTGCACCTCCGTCCATGACACCATGCCACGAACCTCTATGGCATCCTATAATCGAGATAAATGAATGGATACGTTTAGGTTTTAATTAGCACTAGGTTAAAACTAAAGGGTTTATTGTAGTGGAAAGCCTAGCGATCCACAGTCACAAGGTTGAACCTGCTCTGATACCATATGTAACGACCCCTTCGTTACAACTACAAGAAAAGAAGAAGTGGATTTTTTTTTTTTTTAAAACAGGATGACAACAATGATTATAGCTAGACAACACCTCGACGACGAACACATGCATGTCAATCAGGCAAAAAAAAACTATGACTCCACACATTGGCACAAGAGAAATTGAGCGAAACATGCGTAAAACAACAAGGAGAAATGAATACCCTCCTGATACAATATTACCATGCCTACAAGATAAGGGACAACATCCCCATATTGACACAACATCCTTGACTGCTAGTTAACTATAACCTCGATGGAGCGGAACCAAACACATGAAGTCGTTCATCCAAAGCTCCAATAGTAAACTTACAATGATCAACAACACCCACACATAAGGCACAGACCCTGACCAAGTTATCCTTCGTCTCTATCCCTTAGGGTACGCCATGATCCCATCATCAGGAATCATGTCGTCCCCGTGTGATAGGTGTGACAATAACCCTAGTGCAACATAACCTATCTCGACCAGGGACTCAAGATAATCCAATGCGCTAAGAGCCTAACAACTGACAAGAAGACTACACCTACGCCCCCAAACAATGGGTCGACCAGATGCAGATGACAATGCTCAAACAACTTGCACAAGCTAGTAAACGACCTTGCCAACAACCATAACCCATCATCCATTAAGCATGATGTCTAAATTGCAAAAGACTGAACTCATAGAAATGTTATCATTATCATAATGAGGAACTATTATATGCACTCTAACAAATCAAATACGCTTGTCAACATTATACACTGACCAATGAAAGGTGAACTTCTTATCACTAAAAAGTGATGTACTCTACTTATTAAAAGTTCGACAATGCTCTCTAAACTAATGCTATCTAAATTATCATTGTCTGAATATACATCAGGTACACGCATAATTTTGTAGTGCAAGTGTGTTCCAATGGAATTTAGCTCTATAACAATGCTAAATTAAATTGCAGAAAATCACTATCCTTTAAGATGAACAAATTCAAAGTTGTCCTTCAACAATATAATTTTGTTATCTATGGAATCTAATCTCTATCAATATGCTAACATCTGACTATGAGAAAATCGTTTTCATCATACTATCAAATGCTAAATATAAAATTGTCATTAATAACACATGCTATTAAAATGCGATTAATGAAATTTCTTTCTTAAACCATATGACTCGTTGTCCACGAAGCAATAAATGGATTTAAACCATCATTTGTATAGTTTTCTTTACTCAGGATTTAACAATATAAAGGATAAGGAATTGAGTACATTATTTCTCTCAGCACTCCACATTACTCTTCATCATTAAAGGTCACCGTATCCATTGAACGTTGTCTAAAACTGGGGAAAGTTGTATGAACGCAGGGAAAAATTGTTGTCTAAGATCAGGGTGAATAACCATAATTATTCGCGAGTTAGATATCGGTAAGGTTCACAGTCAAAAGATGTTAAATTTGCAGAGCAATTAATGCTATTGCTGGCACAATTAGAGATGCATTCACTAAGCAGTAAAAGATGGAGTTGTTGTCATTACGCAAAAGCGCAACATTCCCAAGGTAAGACATAGTCATTCACAAGGTAAGACATAGTCACTCTCAGGGAAAAACGCAGGTAGAAACACAAGTAATTTCCATTCCAAGCACAGGTAAAAACACCATCCAAATAACAATCGCAGACCATCATGGAAAATGAAGTTGCAAATGGTTTTAGAAAAGAAAAATTCTTAGGAAAGGATAAATCATTCTAAAATAAAAATCCTTTGAGAAATCATTGTCATTCATAGGTTTAAAGGCACTAGGATATGCCAAGTGTCACTCTGGTAAAGTTCTATTGAACATAGCACTCAACCACGTTTTTTATTTTTTTGCAGGTAAAGAAAGGAATGAACAAGTAGAGTAAAAGCCATTGACGCATCACAATAGGGAGTCGAAGATAGTAAAGACAAATAGGAATTTGCATTCCAATACAACATGTAAATGGCAGAAATTATATATTAAAATCACATAAAAATTCACTGTTTAAAAAAGAGGTTAGCGAACATTCGCTACTAGTGAAATGCCACAAACATTGCTATCTATTCACTGAACAATAAAAAGAAACGTTGAATGGAAAGGGTGAACAAATGGTGGATATATAATCACTACTTTAACTGAGAATACCACTAGTGAATGAAAATTTGCTCGTTTAAATTACACTCTCAGCAACACATCACAGAGCCAAGGAGAATCACCATTTAATGAGAACGATGGATCAGATATTATTGTCACATAAATCACAAGTATACAAGATGGATTTCACTGGCAAAGGGTTCATTAAAACATAGGGGTTCTTGGGTGAGTAAAGATTTTACAAATACCATTTACATCTGCACAGTTACTGTTAGGACCACACAATGTACCTTTTTTCCTATACTTTTTTCCACTATTATACTCTTGATCACCCATATTTAGACTCATAATATCACTTTATCTGATCATCCCAAAGGTATACAACGTCCCTTCTCATTACTATACGTTTAATCTGTTTTTCATAATATTTTACATCACTCTTGTACTTGACCATTGATTAGAAATGCATAAGTGTTCAAAATTGCAGATTAGCATTTGAGGCCTATTGCTGAAACACAGAACTGTCCAAGGTCGTTGTTGCTGAAACACAGAACTGATGCTGAAACACATAACTGTTATACAGTCCGAGGTCGCAGATGCTGAAACACAGAGCTGTTATATAGTCTGAGGTCGCAGATGCCGAAACACGGAGCTGTTACACAGTCCAGAGTTGCAGATGCTGAAACACAGAGGAAACCGCCAGGACCAACGATGCTGAAACACAAAGGAAGTCGTTACAGTCAGCGGTCAACAAAGCACTAACCGTCGCTCCTACACAATTGCGACACAATCAAAAGTGCAATTCACGTGGCTGAAATAGCCCGCGAATTGCGATGTTGAAACAACATCAGCAGAACGAGAAGAATCTGTTACACCAGCCGTAACAACAATACCTCATTCATCTCCTATAATAGCATTCTGTTGCACGAGACTAGGACATCCTATGCTGGTTTAGAAAGTAGATCCGACTAAAGATAGGACTCAGATACGCATTGTAATTTATTGTATCGAAGGGGTTCCCTCTTTAAATAAGAGGAAATCATCATTCGAGGGGGGAAGTTTTATGTATTGAAAAGCTTCAGAGAGAGGGACATGCTTCATCTTTAGACTGTAATATGATATTTTGATAGATGAATAAAATACTGCTTTGAGTAACTTTCTCTAGATTTCCCGTTCCAGGGGAATCTTGTGAGAAGGGAGGGCCCACCTTCTTCACAAGATTCACCCGTTAGTTATAGAGTGTGTTAGTATAATATTTGTTTATGTGTGGTTAACTTTCATATGCTGAAACACTACTTTTAATGAATTCCGCTTTGCTGAAACACTACTGAACTCTGTCTTAGTTTATTGAATGAAATTTGTGATTCTTTTTATTAGCAATCTTGTGTGATGATTTTATGAGGCTAGTCAGATATTGGGTTAAGGGTTCCTGCTCAGAAAGGAAGGAATCATAACATCCTATTCTCTGTAGATTTCAATTACTTCTGTAGTGTGCTAGCCAGAGATTGGGTTAAGGGTTCCTGCTCAGAAAGGAAGGAATCAGAACATCCTGTTCTCTGTAGATTTCAATTACTTTTGCAGTGTGCTAGCCAGAGATTGGGTTAAGGGTTCCTGCTCAGAAAGGAAGGAATTAGAACATCCCGTTCTCTGTAGATTTCTGCAAGTGTGCTAGCCAGAGATTGGGTTAAGGGTTCCTGCTCAGAAATGAAGGAATCAGAACATCCTGTTCTCTGTAGATTTCAGTTACTTCTGCAAGTGTGCTAGCTAGAGATTGGGTTAAGGGTTCCTGCTCAGAAAGGAAGGAATCAGAACATCCTGTTCTCTGTAGATTTCAATTACTTCTGCAAGTGTGCTAGCCATAGATTGGGTTAAGGGTTCCTGCTCAGAAAGGAAGGAATTAGAACATCCTGTTCTCTGTAGATCTCAATTATTTTTCACAAGTGTGCTAATCGGAAACAGGGTTAAAAGTTCCTGCTTAGAAAGGAAGGAATTAGATGATCTTGTTCTCTGTTAGATGGAGTTAATTTCCCTTGCATTACTGTTTTCATGAAAGAGTGTTAATCATAATTAAAGTACTGAAGTTTCTGTTGAGAGTAAGGGTCATGTTCTCTGGTTGTAGAATAGTTGTTCTTTCCTGTTGCAAGTATTATTTTAATGTAATACAGGATTCTTTAGATTAATCTTTAAGATCTAAAATAGGTAGGTTGCTTTCCTGTAATTTAATCCAGAACTTCAGTTCATTCAAAGCAAGTGTGATTAGTATAGTTTCTTTTACTACAACTTTAATTTTCTTTTGGAATTGAGCATATATAGTGCGTGGTTATCTTTGAAATAAAAAGACTTCCCTGGGTTGACAATTTATGTATCACTTTGTTGTTTAAAATTAGTTAAGCAATTATAGTGACCAACATTTTGGCGCCGTTGCCGGGGAAGATAGCTATAGATTTCAAAAGCACTTATGATTTTCTTCTTTAGATAAAAATATTGCATGAAAGACCCCAAAGACACTAACCCTACATGTGGCAAGGGAAATGGAAAAGGAGGAAGAAAGAATTACATCGACGAGATCCTATCAAATTCTGAATCTGCTGCTCAACGGCCAAACCTTCGAAAACAAAACTCCCAGCCTTCATTCCAACCAGTTTTTGGAATAGGGAAAGAAGTTTGGAGCTCTGAGACAGTCCAGAAGCCAATAGGAGACATTGAGGACAGAGCAAGTGCAGCTGGGGAGCAGACAGAGGAAAACATGGATGAGTACAACGAAGAATTGCATCATGAAGAACAGGCAGGTCCTGAAGGAGAGGTAAAAGATGAAAATTCTTTCTCTACATTAGGATTTCCTATTGGCGATCTCCCTAGAGGAGCATCCCCCATGAAAAACATTCCACTCTCAGCATTGCCTAATTTTCATGTTCTATCTTCAGAGGATCCTGCTGAATTTCTGTTTGAGTTTGATATATTATGTAGGAGTTATGATTACGTTTCTAATGCTCAAATACTAAAGTTATTCCCAGCAACACTAAAAGGGAATGCACTAAGATGGTTTATGAGTCTTGGAGGCTATGTAATCACAACATGGGACCAAATGAAACAAAAATTTCTGAACAAATACCAGGACTACTACCGAACAAGAGAAAAGAGGGAGGATCTATTTAAGATGATGCAGAAAGAGGACGAGAATCTAGAAGACTTTGTGGAAAGGCTACAATACAATCTACAAAGATCCAGTCATCCCAATGTAAGTAAGGATATTCTCAAAACTATTTTATTAAAAGGGGTAAGGGATGACTGTCTAGATATGTTGAACATGCTTGGAAAAATGGGACATATCCAAGGAATCATATGATGAAATTGTCAATTTATGCAAAAGATGTTCAAGGGGAGCTTCAAGAAATAGATTAAACAGCAGGGACACCACATTTTCTAGAGTCCAAAAATCAGCCAGCGGGGGAGCAACAAGAGCTGAGATAGGTAATTTGCTTGAAGATTTTAAAACTGAAATGTTAAGCTCTTTTGCCTCACAAATGGATACCCTGTAGATTAAGAAAAAGCAAGCAGAAGCATAAGCAGCCTTGTCTATCTTTTGTTCCCAATGCAGAGATAAGCACCCAAGAAGAGAATGTCCACTAGACAAAAAGCCAATCTGCACTATCTGTGACAAAGATCATGATACCCAAAATTGTCCATCTTTACCAGGGATCAAGGAAGCATTACAACCAACGAACGAAGAAGCTGAAGCTGTCTACCTAATGACACAAAGGAGACAATGGCAACTGCAGGGACAAGGTATGAACTCTAACATGCCATTTAATCATTGGAATAATTATTCTGCTTTCAATCAAATGAGTTACCCCCCCTTCAATCAAATGCAATACACTAATCAAATGAACTACCCATCCATGAAACAAACTTACCCACCCATGCAACAAACTTACCCACCCATGCAGCAAAATAACCCACCCTTTGTTGATCCCTCAATGTGGACCTCTTGGCCTCCACAACAACAACAACCATATCAGAATCAGTGGAATCAAAATTGGAGAGGACAACAACCTGCCTTTCAAAATCAATTACCTCAACTCCCACAACCAGTCTCCTTACTAGCAGGCACTCCTCCAAACAACCAAACGATGAGACCCCAGCTACTTGTACAACCTAACCCCAACTAGAATAATAAAGTTGTGCAGTGCATTGATATTTATAACCAGCCCACACTTTCCCTTCTTCCTGCACAATGCAACGATATTCATCTTCGATCTGGGAGAATAGTGGAACCTACCATAGTTGATGTTACCTCTTCTGATAAAGAGGAAACAAAAGAGCATGATGTACCTGAAAAGGTACAATCATCCTCTAACAATGCTGCTGAAACAACACCACCACCATTTCCTAAGTGTCTCGCCTTAACTAAAACGCCTGAACCGCCAGCCTTTAATCTTTTAGGGGAATTACAGAATTTATATGTCAAAATTCCTCTATTACAAGCACTCAGAGATGTACCAATATATGCTAGGAAAATGTGAGATATTTGTGTTAAAAAGCCTGGTAGGAAAACTAAGGATCCCCTTATAGTCCATGTTATGGGAGACCTGTCTGCACTAATGTTAGGAAAAACTCCCCCAGTCAAATATGGTGATCCTGGCCACCCTACCATTACTGTACAAGGTGGAAAAACGATAATCCCTCGGGTCCTGGTAGACCTTGGTGCAACCATCAATATCATGACTTTAGAAACCTTACAGCTGCTACAATTACAAGATGAAGTCAGAGAAACCCCAACCATCCTAGAATTGGCTGATCGATCCACAATTAAACCAGAAGGAGTCATTGAAGACCTCAGTATCTCTGTGGAATCCTGGAATTACCCAGTTGATTTTACAGTGCTGCAACCCAAAACAAAGTTGGGGGGGCACCCTCTAATTCTGGGTAGACCTTGGCTAGCCACAGCAGATTCTTTTATCAGCTGTAGATCAGGGTCAATGAAAATTTCAAATGGTTATGAAACAAAGAAGCTTACCCTCTATCCTCATGCCACACCCCTGCCTAATAATGATAATTCTGTATGGGTAGATTTTGAGGATCAACCTACTCAACCTCTTTTGACTATCAGATAAGATTTAAGCCTGAAAGACTCTACCGAGGATGAAATTATCAATAATTTTATTTGCGAGCCATCCTCTGTCACTCCAGAAATTCATAATCAATTAACTGCACTATTGGAGTCTAATAATCAAGAAAATCTTAATTCGGGAAGCCCACCTCAAACACCTAAAACCATCTCCTCCAAAAGCATACCAGTCTAAATCGAACCTGGTAAAACATTAAATATAAACCCTCATTTGACAAGTGTTGAAACACAACAGTTAATGAAGTTACTTCAGGAAAATAAAGAAGCATTCACATGGGATTACACAGACATGAAAGGAATCTCTCCTGAATTATGTACTCATAGAATATATATTAAGGAAGATTGTCATCCAATCTGCCAACCTCAGTGACGAATGAACCCAAACTTAAGAGAAATTCTCAAAGAAGAACTTCAAAAACTGCTCAACGCAGGGTTTATCTATCCCATATCAGACAGTGAATGGGTGTCCCCATTGGTAATAGTTCCTAAGAAGAACGGGAAATGGAGAGTATGCGTAGATTATAGAGCTTTAAATAAAGCCACTCAAAAAGACCACTTTCCATTACCATTCATTGATCAAGTGTTAGATAATTTGTTAGGAAAGAAATTCTTCTCATTTTTAGATGGTTTTAGTGGGTACAACTAGATTAAAATTACACCTCAAGATCAAGATAAAACCACCTTCACCAGCCCTTGGGGAACCTTTGCTTATAGAGTCCTTCCATTTGGACTATGTAATGCACCAGCAACCTTCCAAAGGGCAGTTTTAGGATTTTTTTCTAATATGCTTAATGACTCTATGGAAATTTTTATGGATGAATTTACTCCTTATGGTGTTTCTTTTCAGGAAGCACTGGAAAACCTTGAGAAAGTACTTAAACGATGCATACAAACCCAACTCTCCTTAAGTACAGAAAAATGCCATATGATGATGAGTGAAGGAATAGTGCTTGGACATTTTATCTCATCTCAAGGAATTCAGGTAGACCCATCCAAAATACAAGTCATTAAGTATATTCCTACTCCCAAAACCCAAATAGAGGTAAGAAGCTTTCTAGGACATGCTGGATACTACAGAAGATTTATTAAGAATTTTTCCAAAATAGCTTCTCCCCTGTTTGTTTTACTGATGAAAAATGTTGAATTCAATTGGACTAATTTTTGTCAAGAAGCATTTAATACACTTAAACATCAGTTATCTACAACTCCTATCCTTAGAGGACCTAATTGGACACTCCCCTTTCACATATCCTCAGATGCTTCAGACACTGCTATAGGAGATGTCTTGGGATAGGAAGAAGATCATCTCCCTTATGCTATATATTTCATCAGCAAGAATATGACCCCTGCTGATCTCAATTATACAATCACCAAGAAGGAATTCTTAGCAGTTATTTATGCAATTAATAAATTTAGACATTACATTAATGGCTATTCTACTTTTGTCCATACTGATCACTCAGCTATCAAGTACTTAATGAATAAACCTATCACAAATGCTAGAGTCACCAAATGGCTATTATTATTGCAAGAATTTGATATTACAATTGTAGATAGACCAGGAAAAGAAAATGTAGTTGCTGATTTCCTTTCTTGATTGACACCTGATGATGATACCCCAGTAGATGATTCCTTTCCTGATGAATATCTATTTGCAGTTTCTTCTCACTCACCTTGGTATGCAGATATTGCTAACTACTTGGTTGCAGGAAAGTTACCATCACACCTATCCTACCGAGAGAAGAAAAGTATTATTCATCAAAGTGCTCGGTATAGTTGGATAAGTGGGTACCTTTTCCATACAGGAGCTGATCAAGAGATTCGAAGGTGTATTAGAGAAGATGAGGTGTATGA
>WSFP011408688.1:0-25001 GCA_009831015.1 Picea engelmannii
AATTTGATCAACAAATGGGAGGTTAAATAAATAGGTTTAAATGTTTTAGAAAAACAAGAAAATTGAATGTTTAATATGAAACTATAGGAAAGATGCAAATTTATTTTGGTCAAAGAACAAATTAATAGGTAGTCAACAGTGAACCGAACGCTATAAACCATGCCCGGTGGCATGTATAATAATGTTTTTGGTCTCTAATACAAGGCACTATGTACCCATGCCAAAATCCTGCAAAGCAACTGCACTAATATCCTTTTTTCACTTGTTTCAAAATAGGGCTAAATTGTACCCTTTTTATTTGATCGAAAAAGGAACGAGTCATAAATATTGTTTACTTGTTTCAAAATAGGAGTTGCTTACCTTACCCAATGCAAACAAGCAATAAATTCCTTTTTCACTTGTTTCAAAATCTCGATTATCCTAATCGGGGTAATAGAGATTTTGAACTTGTTTAAAATTAATGCCATAATCGACATAGTTTATCCATAACCATTTCTAATCCCGATACAATTTAAGGATCCTTTTTCTTTGGTGGCTTCTTTGATTACTTATTGGATCAATGCATTTCATTTATTAATTAATTAATTGCTTGAATGATTATTCAGTAGTTATGGATTTCATCCATGGGACAAAATACTTTCACGCTTTTGAGTTTGCTTGTGCATCAACCATTATTTACTTGGTGTTATTATTTTGGGTTCAACTTTGAATGCATTTCCGTAGGAAAATTTGCAAATTGGATTTTGACTTTTGTACTTAACACTACTTTGAAGAAAAACACTTAACCTAGAAGCTTCATTTTCCATGCAATATGTTGGAATAATGATTCATTTGTATGTTCTAGATTTAATTATTGTTAATGATGATTATGTAATTGTATCTCATAGAGATATTTGTGAGATTGAGATGAGATATTATTGAGATTGAGATCAGATTTGTTGAGTGAATTAAGGAGTGATTGTTGAGAGACTATAGGAGATGATATCTTTACAAGACATCTCCTCTCTATGTATAAATGCATGCTTTGGTAATGAGAAAGTTTGAGTTGGGTGTGCATTATTGTTGAATATATTTGCTTCGTTAATTTTCTGGTGAAATTATTCTTTTGGTATCAGAGAAAAAGGTTGCTCATGCTATTCTAATTGTGAGAAGTTTGGTTTTCTATATTGGAGCGTCATGGAGAAGAAAATATGAGAGTTATTCATAAGTGCAGGACGAGCGTGATACTAGAGCCATGTGACTGTTGGCATGAGGCATTGTGTGGCATCCCAAGTGGAACGATGAGTTGATTGGTTTATTAATTGGGTTATTGTTAGTGCAGATTCATTTGGTGTGAACTTGTGCATGGAATGGTGCTAGTTGGATGTGAAAGTAGAGAAGAGCAATAATTGTGTATTTGCATTGTTGCAACGTGCATGCCATTGGTTTAAGAATAAAGTTGGCATCAGAGGAACGTCTGATATAATTATTGCGTACGTTTGTTTGCTTTGGTGTGGTCAAGTGTATTTATGGAAGCGTTAATATTAAATCAAAGAAATTTGGTGGTCGCTCGTTCTTAATATGAGAGGTGTGATAAAAACAAATGATTGCTAAACATTTTTTTTAATTGCAATTTGTGGGAAGTTGCAAGATCCAGGAATTGGCTTAAAGAGAATTTGTAGAATCCCTAGCCATGGTGGATGAGTCTGTTCATAATAACCCTTGAGATCTAGCAGAAGAGAGATTTGAACAATTGGAAGTGCAAGTTGTCAACATTAGTCACAATATGAACCTTCTCATGAAATATATAACAAGAAAGATCATACCGTTCAGAGATGATGGACGCTTTAAATCAGAGATCGAATCAGAGAGGAAATCAAGAGATTAGGAAGACTCAGAAAAGAAGTTGCGGAAAGAATCCGAGAAAGAGCAGTTGAGTTCAAGTGTCGTTAATCCATACCAAGGTGATAACGATGCATTAAAAAAAAACCATTGTTTGCAACACCTAGAAGTTTATTTTAGCATTCACCATATAGACGAAGGCCAACAAATTTCATTTTCTAGATTGAAATTAGAGGGCTATGCTTTAACTTGGTGGGAAAGCCACACAAAAATACTTAGACTGGAGGGTGATTTGCCAATAACTAGGTGGGAGGAATTAAAAAACCTCATGAAGTCCCAATTCTACCTTATCGAGTATGTACAGGAACAATGGATCCAATCACACTACTTCAGGTAGAGGCAAGGGCAAAGTTTACAAGAGTACACCACTAAGTTCAGAAAAATGGCGACCATGTTGCATATCTCTCCTAAGAACCCAAATGTACTCCTCAAGTATATGGGGGTCTTACACAGTCATCTACAAAAGCAGGTGATGCTCTTCAAGCCAAGGACAATGGATTAGGCATGTGTACATGCACAATACTTGGAAAACATAGGCCAAAAGAAGGGGGAGACAAGTGGTTTGAAGCAGAAAGAGCACCATGAAGCTTCTAAGGAGGGGAAAAAGAAGTAGAAAGGGGGCAAAGATAATACAACAAAAACCACTACACATCAGTGCAAAGATCCCAACAACCATTGCAATCATTTCAACATTGATGGCCACACCGAGGGAAAATGTTGGAAATTGCATCTAGAGCTAAACCTGAAGAACCACAAGAAGGAATAAAAGAACAAGAACCTTTTAGCCACAGATTCAAGCAATCATGTTTAAAGTAGCTCAGATGTGGATGAAAATATTCTCTGCACATCTGTGCAGCAGGAGGTGAATCTGATTAGCCTTCATCACTAGGAAGAGAAGGAGATGACCAACCTCTTCCACATCAATATTTAGGTCTAGAAGACCAAGATAGATGCTCTATTTGACTCTAGTTCATAGGCTAATCTCGTAGAAACACATATGTTCAACAATCTTGGATTGGAGGTTCACGATCACCCTAGCCCCTATCTATTGGGTTGGGTAAACAAGGATGCATATATAAAGGTAACAAAATAGTGTAAGATTAAATTTGCTATAAGTGTTGATTTTATTGATGAAGTGGAATTGGACATAGTACCCCTTGCTGTATGTGGAGTAGTGTTTGGAAGCCCTTACATATATATGAGATATGCAATATCCATGCGAAGATGAAACCAATACCAATTGATCAAGGATGGGAAGTCTTATATCATAAAAATGCATAAAGGCAAGTCAAATATCTCACTAGTAAGTGCCAACCAAGCCAATAAGTTGATTAGTTCCATTAAGAAATATGTTTTGCTTTTCTTAAGAAAAAATTAGTCTGATGATGAGTCAATGAGAGTGAAGGCATCCCTAGAGGGGTGTACTAAATAAAAAAACATCACTTGGAGGATTTACTATAGGAATACAAAGGAGTGTTCAAGGAGCCTAAAGGGATACCACCCAAGAGGGATGTGGAACATGAAATACAATTATTGCCAGACTCCCCATTTTCGAATATTGGGTTGTATAGACAGTATGTTCTAGAAGTGAATGAAGTGAAGAAGCAATTGCAACAGTTGCTGGAGTAGGGTGTGATTCGACCAAGTACCTCACCTTGTGGGTCACCCATCATAATTTACCCAAGAAGGATGGGACTTGGAGAATGTGTATCAATTATAGGGCATTGAACAAGATTACACTGAAGAATCGATACCCTCTACCACAGATCAATGATCCATTGGACCAACTGCAACATGCTAATTACTTCACTAAGATAGATTTGAAATCAGGATATCACCAGGTGCGATTCAAAGAAGAAGATACTTGGAAGACTACCTTCAAGGCAAGACAAGGTTTGTATGAGTGGTTGGTTATGCCATTCAGTTTATGCAATGCACCGACTACATTTATGAGACTAACGAATGATTTTTTACAGCCTTTTCTAGATTCATTCGTTATTGTTTATTTGGATGATATATTAGTTTATAGCACTACCTAGGAGCATCACATCTCACGTCTTATGCAGGTGTTAGAGACATTGAAAAAACACCAGTTGTTGGATAATGTCAAGAAATGTGAGATTGCACAATAGTCTTTGGTGTATTTGGGGTATGTGATTGGTGGAGGGGAGATCAAGATAGATCCTACAAAGATGGATGTCATCATGAAATGTTTAGTTCCTACAAATGTCACTGAAGTAAGAAGTTTTGTTGGGGCATCACAATACTTGCGAAAGTTCATAGCTTGATTTTCAGCAATAGCTACACTGCTCCACGCCATAACAACCAGTGGTAAGAGTTTCCAGTGGGGATGAATCAACAAAAGGCCTTTGATGAGCTAAAAAGAAATACTAGTCAATCACCAATGCTCATGCTACCAAACTTGCAAAATCCCTTCAAAGTGGAGACACATGTAAGTGGGTATTCCATGGGAGTATTACTAATGCAGGGAGGAGGGCCCGTCTTTTATCATTATGCAATATTTTTGGGGGCAGTTCTCAACTACCCTACCTACGACAATGAGCTATATACCTTGGTACAAGTTGTCAAAAAGTGGAAGCACTATCTGATGGGCAAGGAAACCATCATCCACATAGATCACCGACCACTACAATATTAGTAGGCCCAGAGTAAGCTACAACAAACCAGGCATTACAAGTGGATGGGGTTTTTACAACAATTTCATTTGGTCATCAAGTATAAGAAGGGTGACACAAACAAGTTGGAATACATGCTTTCACGACAACCCACACCCAAGATTACAGCTTTGGGAACTTTGATGCACATGGATCCTTTTACCCATTATGCATACAAAGAGGCATACACAAAATATGAGGACTTCAAGGAGGTTTTTCAACAACTACAAGGCCAAATTCTTATAGAAGAAGGTGATGGCAATGTCAACTATCATTTCCATAATGGTTTACTCTACAAGTGTGATAAGCTTTGTGTCCCTAAAGGTGAATGAATGCAACTTATCAGAGAGGCTCACACCTCCAAGGTTGCAAGATAATTTAGTGTTGGGAAGGAGGTTGACAATTTACAAAGGTATGTTTAATGGCCCAAAATGCAAGAGGATGTAGCACAATGCATTAGAGGATGTATACTTTGTTGTATCAGTAAGCCCAGTAACATGAAGCAAAGTCTATACCATTCCTTACTTGTACCCATTCAACGTTGGGAAAGTTTTTCCATGGATTTTATGGGAGGTTTACCAACCACATGGAAGGGACATGACTATTTATTTTTGTTAGATGACAGGTTCAACATGTAAATTCTCATGCCTTGTAAAAAGACCATCAAGGGACAAAAAGCGACAAACTTGTTCTTTGAATAGTTCTGGGTGCACTTTGGGATACCAAGGAGCATCATATTATATATGGATACTAGATTTCTCAGGGAATTTTGGACTACATTGTCAGAAAATATGGGCACTAAGTTGAAGAGGTCTACAAAATTCCATCCCTAGACATATGGGTAGATGAAAGTAGTCAACAAGACTTTGGTGCAGATTTTGAGGGGTTACAATTAGAAACATATAAAGACTTGGGATGAAAATATGATCTATATACAATACTCTTATAACGTAGTAGTCCACACTTCTATTGGTAAGTCACCTTTTGAAACTTGCTTTTGGTATTTGCCACCTTCACCCTTAGATGTTATATATTGAAAGCAAGGAGAAGTGGGGGAGGACCTCAGAGGAGATGCATTAAAAGTAGAAACATTTGTTGAGAAGATCAAGCAGATCCATTTGCAAGTACAAGAGACACTGAAGAAGTCATAGGAAAAGTACAAGTCTAGACATGACCAACACAGAACCAAGAGAACATTTAGAGTGGGAGACATAGTATGGTTACAACTGAATAAGGAAAGGATACAGGGTCCTAGTAAGAATATCAAGGCTCTATGGTATGATCCTTTTGAGGTATTGGAAAAGGTTGGAGATAACGCCTACAATCTCAACCTACCCCCACAGATGTGCATTTACTCATTAGTGAATGTGGAGAATCTCAAACTTTATGAGCCTTCCATGTTGGATCAAGAGGAGGAGCAGGTCCTACCTTCCATATAGGACTTAGCACTGAATGCCTAGGTAGACTTGGTAAAGGACACATTTTTTCAAAAGCGGTCTAAAACTACAAGACAAGGGCAACATGACCTTTGGAAGATTGGGTTGAAAGGACAACTTCTAGGCAAAGCAAAGTGGTACTCCAAGGATAAGGTAGAGGAAAATTTTCTTCACCTCATTTAGTAAATATTTTGGGGAAAAAAATCCTCCCTAAATGGAGAGGTATGATCTAGATTGGATCATTATGTTATTTTTCATCTATCTCAATCTTTTCAGAGTGGAAAAAAATGGAGGAATCGACCTGCAGGGCCATTTTAGTGGTAGGTCCCAATTTGGAAAATTAGGGTCTGAAACCTTCCGGTGCCATTTTAAGGCATCAAACGACATTTTTGGGGTTAAGAATTTCCTAGTATATTTGGACCCCATTACACTATTCTACACATCGATACCTTTCCAACGGTGTAAAAATCCCGTCAATCAGAGCTTGTATGCAAAATTTATGTCTCCCACAATTCAACCTGCCATGTTGAGCACCATTATATGAGAGGATGTTGTTGAATCTTTTGTAGCTTTGGGAGGCATTCCCACTAGAGGAAAAGGTGTCTAACATGTGAGGATCTTCATTGGCACTAGATTATCCTTTTGTTTCAGTGAAATCAACCATGTAATGAGGCTAGGGCCTCATGGGCAAGTTGATGGGATTTCTGGGCTTGTGAAGGGGTTTCACACCCACAGAGAGGATTAAAATATTCTAATTAATTGTTGAGTTTATAAGGGGTTCATAAACTCACTCTTAAGACTCCTATATGAGGAGATGAGAGACTGTGACAAATTTTAGCACTTGTTCTAGGAGTTAGAGTGCACTTGTGCTAGGAGTTTGGAAATTTTAGCAAGGGAAATTCTGCAATTGTAAAAAATCTGGCCTAGGGTTACAAGGAGGTTTTTTTGTTTTTGTTTTAGCCAAGAAAGGCTTCTTTTTTCCATTCAAGGAAGGCACACATGTGAGGAAGATAAGGATCAATAGACTGCACGTGTGGGAGAAGGTACATCCAAATGTGTGATGAAGATACAATCACACGTGTGAGGGAGACAACTCACACGTGTGAGGGAGACAACTCACACATGTGAGAAAAATTGTATAGACAGTTCGTACAATCACACATGTGATAGTTCACATGTGTGGGAGAGGTAGAACAATTTTCATGTGTGAGTTTTCTAGGCATAAGACAATTTGTATAGTTTGACGTCAGTAGTCCATACAATTGACGACAATAGGTCGTACAAGTGGTTGCAATAGATTTGTGGGCAAAGTAAAATTTCTGGGATTTTGTTGAGGTTTGGTCAGCTGATTTTTTAATTTTCAGAGGACAAGGTTATCCTCAGTTTTGGTGAAATTGTATCAGCATGGAGGGCTGGTTTTTCCCATAGAAAATTTCTGAATTTGACAAATTTAAAAAATAAAAATTTGCGTCTCAAATGTGTGGATGATTTATCTTAGATCTTGATATTTCTACTGTTGTAAATTTTCTGTCATAATTTCAATATAAATTTGTTCAATGATAATAGCTAGGGTTTACTGTTGATTCACTAGGAAGCAATTTTCAGATCTGAAATTAGTCACAGAGAGTTGCATGTGAAAATTGACATGGTATCAGAGATGAAGGGTTGAAGGAAGAGAGGGAGTCATATAGTGAGACACACTTGTTGTTGCAGATTTGTTTTTTGGTTTGGGAAGGTCACCATGGTGAATGTTGAGGAAAATATATGAAATGATCTCACTCAAGCATTTTTAGATTCTTCTTGGCTAGAGAAAAATAGACAGGTATGCCATCAAAAATAAAATCCCAACTCACAAGTATCAATTACAAGTGATTAGGCTAGTCTTTTTCACAAATAAAAGCTTGTTGGAAAATTCATTTTAATATGATTTTTCTGAACATAATAGTTGTTGAAAACAAATGTAAAGAAAAAAGTAAGACACCAAGTTGACAATCAAGACAAGAGAGACATAAAGCAATCCTTTATTACATTCTAATTCACCAAAGAGTCATTCTCTTTACAAAATCTCACGCATAAATTTTGGACCAAAGTCAAACTTAGACATCCCTGATGGAACATACAAAAGGACCTCTGATAGAAAATCAAAACTGAACTCTAAAAAATGGATCAACTTGCCACATATTTCTTCCCACTCGACTCTGCACAATAGCCTTTGTCAGTCATGGAAACTAATTTACAAACAAACAAGTTTACGCAGACTATCAAAGATAGATCAACACCTCTAAAAAACAAGTGTCTGATTGATGTAATTCAGCCCTGAATGTTGTTGTCTACAATAAGACCCTGCTATCATAAAAGAGAATTAGGCTTGTGATAAATTAAGGAATGAATGAAAACTGAAATATCTCAACATAAACTCAAAGAACAAACCTTAGTATGCTTCTCCTTCTACCCCCCTTGTTCCTCCCTTTCCTTTTGCCTTTAAGCAAATTAGAATTGGTTGAAGTAGTTGAACCAACTCATTAGTTAAGTTAATTAAAAGACTCAATCAACTTTTAGTTAAGGGGAAAAGTAATAATCATAACAAGGGTTATAAATAAATAATAACTAGTAGGTGGGACCCCTTGTGACTCCCATTAGTTCTTAACAATCACAACACACTAGTCAATTAAGCAAAACACACCTCCTTGTGACTCCCACAATCATATTAACATTTGACAATATATCTCAATAATGTTTGCAATTATTTCCAAAATATATTACCAACATATCCAAAATCATGCCATACGAAAATCTGAAGTCAACTGTCATCAACAAAAAGAAAAACTTAAAATCCATATTTTCCGATTTGTGAGGCAATCTTTCCCTTGCTGATGCTATCATCTTTTAGTCCTTCTAAACCTACCTTAGACTGTGTGGAATCTTTAAGCCTCATCTTGCTGATCATGTGAGAGCAATCGTCCTTCCAATGCATGTGGGAGGACACAGATTTATCATAATAATTTGAAGACGCGGAAGGGGCAATAGTGGCTTTCTCTATGACAGAGGCGTAGTAGGCCTCATTTTTTAGCCTTTCATTCGAATAGCTCATCCCTGTATGCGTGATTGATTAGCAAATAATCTTTTAAATAACCATAAATGATAACTCTTTAAAAATATGAAATAGATTTTTTTCTCATCAATATATCAGACCCATGCAATCCAATCCAGACAAATTGTTTAACCGTTCGTCAATGAGTAGGGGGTGAACAAAAGGTTATGGGAAACACGAGGGGCTTATATTGAGCGAAACATGAAATAATGAGGGAGAAAAGAACATGATTACTGCTCAAAGACAACAACAATCAATTGTCATGCACACCAATGAAAACATCACTGTGATCCAACCAAGAAACTGCAACTTCCCACTGTATTAATACATAATTCTTCTTGACTGTAATCAATTTTAGAACAAGGAGTGAAAAATGAATGTGGGAGGGCGATGGGGTTGTAATTAGCAAAAAGTAAAATAATGGTGGGGAAAGAGAGCGGGCATTGTTCACAAAATTAATTAAGTAATCCATATAAACACTCCGTAAAAGGAAATACACCAACCAAATGACCATTGTGACCCAATCAACAACAACTGTGTATAGTTTAGACAACTATGTGCATTAACTTGCTCACTGTTTGTAACCAAATACTTAACATAGTGTAATAAAACAAGACAATATGCATTCCAACAACAACCTGTATGGGAGCTCTGTTCCTCTCATTTATCTGTTTAAAATTTTAAAACAATGCATAAACAATCACTTATTTCCACTTTGTTCAACATTAAAATCAACCACTGTCCATGAATTATTTCAACCATCAAAGACAACTTCAAAGGTTGTGCTCGATTTCTATCCTTTAATTCATTTAATAATTTAATTACAATGAGATTATACTATCACAACACCTGTGCTTTTCACTGTTAAAATGCATGATATTCGTTAAACATATACAATGGACAATCAATTCAATAATCCATATTTAAATTGAACAGATACTGACTTGCCATTTAAACACACATACAATAGTCACCACTTCAATTCACGCTATGCTATGGAATACACAACTATTCGACAAAACACAAGTGTATTTCTGAGACTATACAGGTCCAATTTTCTTGACTCTAAACATTCAAAATGTTGGACTATCCATCCAATTCAACGAGGCAACAACATTATATCCGATCTCATAACATAAAATGATCAAATTGCAACAAAGCTATGTTCAAAACTCCGTGACTATCCCTGAGGGAGCAACCCCAAAAATATCCATAGCATACACAGTGTATGACCATACCATAACACCACGATTGCGATATTGCCATGGCAATTAAACATTCGGTCATAATAATCAACAACCCAACCTAACATGCTGTAGGAAATGCCACACATATCCACACATCGAATGAAGCAATGCTGTGACTTACTTAATTAAAAACAATGTTGGGTTATCAATTCATTAAACACAAGGAAAATGACTGTGTATTTGATTTATCCAATTAACCATGCTAAGCTTATCCATTCAATTATGATAACAATGCAGTAACTAGATATCAAAACCAACACCATTGTCACATAATCAACAGGGCGAGCTAGTAATCAACCCTGTCGACAATACACACCAACCCATAACAACCAATAGCATACCCGAAAGGCCACAACGGTCTTCTCTATCAACCCCCAGACTAGAGAAGTCAAGGGTTTGCTTTGGGGACCAACACAGGGAGGCTAGATTCGACTTCTATCAATGGTGGAAACCTCTGAGACCAATGGTGCACACACAAAGAATACCACAATTCACTTCTTGGACAGGGTGACAAATCTCGTGACATGAGAGGTTATGAACAGAGGAGCAAGGCTCCATTTTGGATTTGTGATGATACTTAGCACACACAGGGTGTAACCCTCATGGCTCTCCAACCAACCAACTACAACGCTAAGGTGAAAAGAGGGCCAAGAAGAAGCAATATAACCCAATGCGCGACCATTAGTAGCAAAAAAACCCAATGCACAAGTGAACAATGTGCTGGGACACAAAGCGCTTTCAACCCATTAAACCCCATAAAATCTAAAGACTAGGTATGGTGATACGAATGCGTGAAGAAAACTAGCCACTCAAAACCAAACAAAACCCTCCAACTAAAACCAACAAGGATGACAGAGGTCCTCTATGGCTGCTGACGCTCAAAATGACCAATAAAACCATGACTTCAAATATTATCGCAGAGAAGGCCATCAATGATTCATTCCAAAAAAAAAAACAATTTCACACGGTTTCCATACTTAAGGAAAGCACAAACCAATACATCTGAGCCAATATCCATTTCATAACTAGAGCAGACTCATGGATAGCAAAAAAAATACATCCCTGTAATCAACACAACTTAAAACGCGAGTTGGTTGAGTGGTTCTTCTTTGCTTGAAAGTCAGAGCCTAACCACGTCAAAACTCAGTTGAACAATAACTCGACTAGGTTGGCGGCTAGTGGAAGGAGTAGAAGTGATGTTCAGTAAATGCATGTCACCTCCATGCTCAAACTCATTCAATTTCCTAGTACACACCGACCACTAATCCATTAACCATTCATTAAACCATGCATTGGAATTAGCATCTATCATTTGCCAAATGCGCCACCCACATCATATCTTACCACTGCCAAATTAACCATAATGAATACCAACTATATAACTCAATAAATCGCATAACTATTAACTTATTAGCTAGGATAACAACAATCCATTAAATCTCGATGCATGTAGTGTAGTCTATTTGCATATTTAAATTCCTTTACATTTTGTTGTATTGCTTTCATTTCCTTCCCACTGCTCTTATATATTATCACTAACATGTCTCTTGTGCAAGTATCACAAGTAATAGATCCAAGAATAGGTAACAATGGTAACCATGAATAACATAGTCCGTTGTAACATAAAATTAGAGCTTAGAACATCACATGCCTTATTCATCATTTAATTGTCACATGTAGAACCAACACATAATAATCCCAATCCATCACCAATAAAAACAAGATCTCATCAATCATGTAAGCAGTGTCGAACAACATCAAATAAGAACCAGATCTGATCTCCAATCTACAAGGGGGTCCCACCTACTAGTATTATTTAGCTTTATAATAATAGGCTTTAGCAATACTTTATGGGCAAAACTTCGTTGCGATTTTAATCGTCAACAAACTGGCGACTCCACAGGGAATTTTTTTTTCAACAGATTTAGAAATCAGAACTCATGGTTTCGTAGACCAAGAACCACAGGTCAAGTAGATATAACCAGGAAGATTATGTAACAAGGGGAAGTGAGCGGATTTAATGGAAAAAATGACCGGGAATTTGGGAATAACTCATGAAGAGTGTTAACTATTACCACTGTATGCATAATCATTTGATCGGAATTTACTCTTAAAAATCTCAATGGATGGAGAAATGGCAAGAAGAAGTGGGAGGTAACCAATTCTTTATACGACAACAGTGGAAATATATAGCAATTTCAAAGGTTCATTAAGAGGAAACATCATGACAAGTGTGTAAGTTTGATTATTATTGACTAAAAATGCTTCGCAGGAGCATCATTGTGGCATAATTGATCCAACATCCTATTTTGACCAAATTAACTAAAATATAATAGGAAATAAAACCATGACAGAAGTAACATTGCAAAAATTAAAACAACATAAATGAAAAAGCAACAAGAAAAGTTTTAAAGTAGAAGCGGAAGTCAAACTACTGTAAAGCAGAAAAGAGAAGCACAAAAATGAAAGCAGAGCTAGGCTACTAGTATACAGAAGACCCAAACAACATTGGAACTTTTGATGTTGGTCCCTCGTAATGTTTCAACGGAGAATCGTTAGTGTTGTAGGAAAATGATTGTTCCTGTAAATCCTTTGGAACATAGGCTTTAATATCTAGGGAAAAAGAAATTTTGAAAGGACCCAGAAACAACACTTGGAACTCTGAGGTAATTATCATCCCCTTGACACTCACAACTAGATCATCAAGATAGAGATGGATACTGGCCAATCCATTGAAGGTTGTGTGTATAGGTCCCTTAAAAGTGGTACTCGTATCAGGTAAACCAGAAAAAAGACATTTACAAGTCATGGTACCCCAATTTGAGATAGGAGTGGTTTTGTAAGCATCTGCCCCTTTTTCCTTGATCTTCCTGCAACCCAAAAAACTGTGAAGTAAGGGCCTCAACTGTGACTCTACAACCTGCTGCAGAATCATTTCCATATTGATAGAAGGAAAAAGATTTCTCATAACAACCTGACTAAAAGTGCAGAAGTCAATGCAGGTTCTAAGATTATAAGTGGTCTTCGAAGCAGGTACCCAATTGGAAACCCATTCAGAGTGGATTGAAAAAATAATCCCAGTCCTTAAGAAATTTTCCAACATCCTTTGAAGAGTTGCCTTGAATGCAGAGTTAATAGATCTTTGTTTTCGCCTAGCTGGTTTCATACCTACCTTGATGGGGATAGCATGTCATGTAATACCAAGATCAAAACCATGAAGATCCTTGTAAGACCAAGCAAAAACCTTTTGAAATCGACCAAGTAGCTTGGCAAACATCGTTTCTTCTTTATCAGAACATTGGGTATTTATTTTAACATTATTTGAGGATTCAAGTGCCCCAATATTCCAGGAGAGGGTTTCACCCACCTTCCTTCGTAACTCCTCTTCTTTCTATTTTTCTTTATTGCCTACATCACTCGATGAAAACGAACCCATAAGAGGAGTCAAGCCCTCAGGAATCTTATTGTTTTCTATGGACACAATTTCCTCAGGCTTAAGTGGTTCATATTTAATGAAAGCACAAATGCTCTCATTGTTAGGGAGGGCCTGCCAAGATTCTACATTGTTAGGGATGTATGGACAATATATGGATTGAAAAGAACAATCAAGCCTGTGTGGCAAAATTTGTTGATTAGGAGAAGTTGCAAAGAAGGATAACCGATCAGCCATTGAATTCAACTCCCTCTTAACATGAGTGATGTTGAAAGACAAAAGATTTGAGATAAGCGCCAAAACAGTTTGGGTTTATTGTTCCATCAACTTGTCACTAAGAGAGCATATCTTACATGTCACAAGCTCAGAATCTCCAAAAATTGAAAGGTGACCACAACCAAGATTAAGGGCGTTTTCAATGCCTAATAATAAAGCTTCAAATTCAGTGACATCATTTATAAAAGAAAACTCTAACTTGTAAGACAAATTATGAATTTTCCCTATAGGAGAAACCAAGATAATTCCAGCCCCATTACCTTCATTAGAGCGTGAACCATCAAAGTGCATGTGCCACATATCATCGTCTAAATCGATTTGTTCCAATGGAATATTATCCTCCTCAGCAAAGATAGAGTATACTCCTAGGTCCTCTTTGATATAGTTCACATTAGGTTGTGGAACACTCTCTATGTAGGGTGAAATCCTTCCCTCTCTAAGGACTATAATGTTCTTACCATTCCTAGGCATATATAAATGTGTCCCATCAAGTGAGAGGTATCCACCTGTTAAGGCTTGCCAATCTCTTCCCAAGATAATTGAGGTATCAATTACTTGAATGCTAATGGTTGTACTTATCTCAGGGCACGCACACAGAACTAAGATCACATCTTTAATCTCACCTATGGTTGCATGTTGTAGACTATTATAGGAGATCCTGCTTCTGGCATTTTCGTTCATACAAGATAAGCCTAGCTCTTCCATAATAATATTTGACGTCACACTTGGGCCCGAACTGCCATCAATGAGGCAACAGTGGGCAATCTTATCCATAATCTTTACATAAATATAGAAAGGGTTTTTTTTCACAGGGTACCTAAAGTTATGCACACCTACCTTATTTACTTCTTTGTTCACTTCTTCAGAGAGGTTGGCTACAACAAAAGATTTTCCTTCCATGAATTGTTTCAGATGCCTCTGTTGCTCAAAGATGAGAACCATGTCCAGAAGGGTAGCATCTGCTTTGATGTTGGCCAACTGATTCAAGATATTGTACTTGGAAGAGGGGAGAAAGGAAGTTGTTCCTTGACTGCCAGGAACCTTAGGAACCTGAATAGTAGCAGTGGGTGAGGATGAGCTTGGGCTAGAAGAACTGCGGGGAGGCTCAAATTTTCCCTTGGGAGCATAGGCTTTGTTCCTAGTATTGATGACCATGACATCTTCTGGCTCTGCAAAATCTAGGACATCGATAGTAGCTTTTGGTATCTTATCAAAGATCTTATATTTGGCACTCTTCTTTGCCTCACATGTGGTTTCCTCACAGAAGTTACACCAACTTCGAGGCAAGATAACTTTAGGATGAAAATTATATTCAATTGGGTTTCTAAAGGGAGGTGCACAAGAGGATGAAGCTTCAGGGGTGAAAGGTGAGACAACCCCTTTTCGCTCATATGCTATCATATGATTGTTCATATCTTGTACTAGCTGTAAGAGAGTAGACATGTTTGTCTGTTTAACCGATTCTCCCTGAGGAAGACCTGTTCTTTCAAGTTGTTCCTCATACTCTAAACAAGTATGCAGAGTGGAACTGAGATTATCAATGGATTTCTCCTCGAGCCTATGTCGGTAGGGGGAAGGCAACACATTGTAGTAATGCATGAAAGTGGCTTGGTTCTGGGGTCGAATGAGTTCGAGGATATGATTGTATAGCTTAGTGAAATGCAAGTTGAAGGAATCGATGGTCTCACAATCCTTATAGGTGATGTTATTGTATTCCTATAACTTCTCGATTGGGCTTTTAGATTGCCCATAAGTGGACCTGAACCAGTAAATTAACTCCTCCCAAGTAGACAAAATATTAGGAGGAAGGTCAAAGAAATCAGCCACAACCTTTCCTTCCAAGGAATTGCCAAATAAGCGCATGCACGTATCATTTTCATTGGCTCCTATGTTGCGATGAGCATTATAAAATGCCACTAGGTGTTCATTTGTAGTGAAAGTGTTATTTCCTGAAAACCTAGGAAAATGATTTTTAAATTTAGGAAGTGGACGAGTAGAAGGTGCTAGATTAAGAGGATAGGACACATGCCATGGTGTGGTTGTGGCGTCTTCTTCAAACTGAAAAAGCCCATACTTTTTAATGACCTTGGTGGGATTTGTTGTACATTGGATAGGGATATGGTGGCTATATAAGATACCAATCACTCACTGATGATGATGAAGACTGAAAAGATGCAGCACTTCCAATGCCACTAGAGACACCACTAGATGCCATCTTGTGGATGATATACAAGGGAAAGAAAAACGATCTGGATGAATCAGACAAATTTGTCCTTAGAGCACTTTGTTGTGCAAATAACACAACATTCCTTCTTCCTATTTCAACAATGGGATTGATTTCAGGTGACAAGCCTCTTCTTCTTCTAGAAGCACGAGAGTCTAAGGACATTAAAGAAAGGCCAAAAATGAAGAAACAAGAAGGTTACTGCTGATTTCTAGGTTGTCTATGTCTAGCTTCCAATCGTTCTTGGGAACTAATATCTCGCTCAATTGCTTCCCATGTATGATTAAGGTCAGCATGGGTATTGGTAGTGTCTAAAATGGTATTAAACAAATTCAAAGCAATGCTGGTCTGATCTTGAAGACCAGGCTCAATATTGGGTTGCCTTGTAACATCTACAGTCATTAAGAAATAAAACAATCAAAGAATCAATATCAGAAAAAGATGTATTGATGATAATCGAGTATAAAAATTAACCAGAGAGATATCAAAGATCTCCCCAGTATGGTCGCGAAAATAAATGTTGAGGAAAAGATATGAAATGATCTTACTCAAGCATTTTCAGATTCTGCTTGGCTAGATAAAAATAGACAGGAATGTCACCCATAGGTTTATAGACATCAAAAATAAAATCCTAAGTCACAAGTATCAATTATAAGTGCTTAGGCTAGTCTTTTTCACAAATAAAAGCTTGTTGGAAAATTCATTTTAATATGATTTTTTGAACATAATAGTTGTTGAAAATAAATGTAAAGATAGAAGTAAGACACCAAGATGATAATAGAGACAGGAGAGACATAAATAAATCATTTATTTCATTCCAATTCACCAAAGAGTCATTCTCTTTACAAAATCTCACGCAGAAATTTCGGACCAAAGTCAAACTTAGACATCCCCGATGGAACATACAAAAGGACCTCTGACAGAAAATCAAAACTGAACTCTAAAACTTGGATCAGATTGCCATAGATTTCTGCCCACTTGACTATGCACAATAGCCTTTGTCAGTCATGAAAACTAATTTACAAATAGACAAGTCTACACAGACTATCAAAGATAGATCAACACCTCTGAAAAACAAGTGTCTGAGTGATGTAATTTAGCCCTGAATGTTGCTGTCTACAATAAGACCCTGCTATCATAAAAGAGAATTAGGCTTGTGATAAATTAAGGAATGAGTGAAAACTGAACTATCTCAACATAAACTCAAAAAGAAAACCTTAGTATGCTTCTCCTTCTATCCCCCTTGTTCCTCCCTTTCCTTTTTCCTTTAAGCAAAATAGAATTGGTTGAAGTAGTTGAACCAACTCATTAGTTAAGTTAATTAAAAGACTCAACCAACTTTTAGTTAGAGGGAAAAGTAATAATCATAATAAGGGTTATAAATGAATAATAACTAGTAGGTGGGACCCCTTGTGACTCCCATTAGTTCTTAACAATCATAACACACTAGTCAATTAAGCAAAACACACCTCCTTGTGACTCCCATAATCATATTAACATTTGACAATTTATCTCAATAATGTTTGCAATTATTTCCAAAATATATTACCAACATATCCAAAAGCATGCCATACGAAAATATGAAGGCAATTGTCATCAACAAAAAGAAAAACTTAAAATCCATATTTTCTGGTTTGTGAGGCAATCTTTCCCTTGTTGATGCTATCATCTTTTAGTCCTTTTGAACCTGCCTTAGGCTGTGTGGAATCTTTAAGCCTCATCTTGCTGATCATGTGAGAGCAATCGTCCTTCCAATGCATGTGGGAGGACACAGATTTATCAGAATTATATGAAGATATGGAAGGGGCAGTGACGACTTTCTCTGTGATAGAGGCGTAATAGGCCTCAATTTTCAACCTTTTATTTGAATAGCTCATCCCTGTATACGTGATTGATTAGAAAATAATATTTTAAATAACCATACATGATAACTCTTTAAAAATATGAAATAGATTTTGGATCAACAATATATTAGACCCATGCAATCCAATCCATACAAATTGTTTAACCATTCGTCAATGAACAGGGGGTGAACAAAAGGTTCTGGGATATGTGAGGGGCTTGTATTGTAATATCAATAGGTCGAACCCCAACTGTAAATGTAATAATGTACTTAAGATGATGAGCTATTTTATAACCTTTTGGCATGCATCTTCTAGGCTGTAGTGCACGTAGGTACTGCGCAGTAAAATAATGAAATGGGCACATTCTAGGATACCACGCGCAACATCTTAAGTGTGCGTGATATTGAGGCTAGCAAACCTTTGTGTATATGCTGCATTTTATAGGTGGGTGAGCCAAGTTATTATAAGCTAGGATGCTTATGTTTTGATTAGGCCGGAGAGCCTAGATGTTAAAGGCCAGTGCGCCTATTTTTGTATATGTCTCATAATAAATATAAAATGCATCGCTACGCGCAGACCAACCACGATAAACGAGATGGGGGACTAAACTCCACTATTTAGGGAAATGGAAGGGCTAAAAGTTAAGGAAAAGGGATAAGATAGGGAGCTTAAGCCAAAAAGAAATATTATATCAATATTTCTTAAAGTATAAAGTATGGAGAATTATTTTATCCTAAGTTCTAAAGTTGGGGGCAAGTGGGCCAAAGTAGCTCCCAATATGACAAGTGTCAAGTTGGGAACATGCATACATATGGTTGGGACTTAGTTCATTGTGCTATATTTTCCATCATTCAGACCATTCATTCCTTCCATCATTCAACCATGATGCCATGACCATTTTCACTCAGGCAGTCAGTTATCCTCCATACTTTCTGTTACTATACCAGAGCTTGTATCCATTGCCATATAGGTTTGTGTAGCTAGTTAGCTGGGGAGCTAGACCGAAGAGGGGGGTTGTTAGTCTTGTGGGATACTGAAGAAGTGGGTTGTCAGGCCCGTGGGATATTGAAGAGGTAGCTTGTCAGGCCCGTAAGCAATTTCTCTCTGGGTGAGAGAATTGTTGGGAAGTGACTTTCTGAAGGTACTAAATTGCAGCTACAGGGCTTTGAGACTTCTTGTCTGACCTGTTGCTGAAGCCTTGGAAGGAAAGTGGGGTAGACGAGGGACTGTTGATCAGAGAAGGGGCACACTTCCTTGGGTGGGACAAGCATGTGGGGAATGAAATACTGTAGGCTGTTAGTTTGCCTAGGCACTTGTGACAGAGTCTTTCTTGTTTTCCATGAGCCATTAGCCTGGTTAGGAACCCTTTAACCAGGTGGAGTTTAGTCCCAACTCGGGGGTGACTCACTGTTGAGAGTGATGATCAGTGTGGTATAAGGCTGGGAGGTTTGTGGAAGGTCTGCACGCAATTGGTGATATTGTTACCAAGATAAGTGTCAATTGTGTGATAAATTTACATGCTGCATTATTATTTCTGTGTTTAGTTTTACAGATTTATCCTGTGTATGATTCATAAATGTGTTTATATTTATGGGTATTTCCTGTATATGCTGCATGTATGTGTTTACTGTTATTTCAGTATGAATTCGTGCATTTACAGATGTATTTGTATGTTTACGTTTTATATATATAATGCTTCTGCAAGAGTTCTACGTGTATATATTTTAATTGCATGCAGTTAGAAAATTTTATGTGGCATAGCTCATATTAGATGCTGGGTATGTTATCGTATGTTCTGTAGAGATAATGTAAGAGTTCTCTGGCATGGATAGCCGGGGACGTTATCAAATGGTTTCATAACTAAGTAAAACATCTGAGTAGTGGCATTGCCCGACCGGTTGGTGGCCGGGGATGTTACAAATTAATATTAGAGCTAAGTAAAGCATCTGAGTAGTGGCATTGCCCAGCCGGTTGGTGGCCGGGGATGTTACAAAATGGTATTAGAGCTTTAGTTTTCAACATTGAGCCTAGATGGGCCAAGCAAGTTGAGTTGAAGCGAAATTTCACAGAGGATTTATTTCGAAGTGGACAAATTTCGAGTTACATAGCGTTCAACTACAATATGGTACATAAACTGGGAAAAAGCCCTAATTTTGGTTGTTAAATTCGTGGGAAAAGTGATAAATTCGACTATTTGGTGAGATATTACTGGTTTAATATTTGTTTTAGCAAATTCGGACCCAGAATGGGTCGAATTTGAAGTTACAGTAAAGCCATGACAGATGGAGCGAATTTAGTAATTAAAAATTTTCAATTCGTGAATTGATTTTGGGGAAATTCGTTCTAGAAATGTCAACCCATAGCGATTTGTGTTGCAGAGGTTGAATTGGTGTTATCGTGGTGAAATTGAATGAATTTCGTGGTTGCAAAATGTCTATGGTAAATTGGGGAAAAAGTTAAGAAAAAGCCCCAATTTCTGCAGCAGAATTCACAAGGAATCGATGCGCATAAAGGTGAATGTGCATAGGTGGGCGCACTAAAAATGCAGGATGCGGAGTAAAAGGCTTATGATATGTGAAAATTGGGTGCCACGTGGACAAATGTTAGCATGCTGGTGTGCGCGCTAAATTCGGGTATTGTGCAGACAAATGTTGGTGTGCTGGTGTGCGTGCTAAATTTGGGCACCGCTTCGAAAAATGTTGGGGTGATGGTATGCGTGTTAAATTTGGGCATCGCGCAGGAAAATGTTGGCATGCTGGTGCATGCGGTAAAATTTGGCACCGCGCGGAAAAATGTTGGTGTGTGGATGCCCGTGCTAAATTTAGCATTGTGCGGTGTGCATATGCATAAAAGGTGCGTGCGATGTGCACACACAATAATAATGGTGTGCATGGTGTGCACAGTATTGGCAGAGTGCAAAGGAGTTTGGTTGGTGTGCGAACAATAAGAGTATAAGTTGTCACGTGACAATTTTTCTAAATGTACGCGTAGAGTATTAGTGCGCGGTGGGGCATACTAAACTCTGGCATGGTGAAGCGCACGGAGTAAAATGCGCGCGATACAAAAACTGCGTGCAACAGGTATTAGTACAAAAACCAAAACTGCACAGTGGATTTTGGCGCGCAACACAAAAGTAGTGCGTGCAAGTTATTGGCATGACAAAGAAGTGATACACAATGGTTTTAAAGTGCGTGAAGCACGATTTACCTTGTGTTGTTGTTGCACATGGTAAAAATGGGTTAGAGGTTGAGATTTGTGCGCGCGAAGTTGTTTGAAGGGTGAACAACAACATAAAACCAACGATTTTCTTCGACGTTTTATTCATTTGAACGTCAACTTTTTACAACGTGTTTTTGAGGCTCTTAAGAGCGTTTTTAGCAACTCAAAAACCATGAGATAGAGGTGTACCAAAGGTACACTTTATCTTTGTAGCTCAAATAAAAGAGCTCGGATAGATATTTCTAATGGTGTAAACCGTTTGTCAAACAAAGCTTTTATGAGAAAGTTACAACATAAACAATGAAGGGTAAATTTTAAGACCCATCTAACTTCAAAGAACCATAACTTTCTTCTCTAGAATCAGATTGGGGTGTAGGAGTAGTCAATGGAAATCTATTGAACCATAGAAGACAGTCCCAGAGCTGAATTAAATTTCTGGGCATGTTAAAAGTGTTTAATATGGCAAAGAAGTTACCTGTAGCATACATGTTACAATATGGTATTTTGGTTTGGAACTTCAACAAGTTGTAACTAGTAGCCCAGAACCCAGAATGAGGTGAAACTTGGACAGAGTGTCCATAAGATGTATATTAAGAAACCCAATTGAAAAACTATGAAAATTCCAAAGGAGTATGTGCAAAAATGCATATTACAGTGCAAAGTTGCGCAAGTTGAAAAATGAACAGAAATATTAATGGGCAAATTTCTAATAACCATAACTTTCTGCTCAAGACTCAGAATTGAGCATGGGATCAGGCGTTGGAAAGGTCTTGAATAGTGGAATCTAAATATACACCCAAAAAATTGATCAAGGAATTCAAATTTCTAGGAAATCAGAAAAAATAACTTTGATATGTATTATTGAACCAGAATGGTCCATATTTTCATAAAATTGTTGAGTCAGTTAACCTGACAAAGTTTTGTTGGCTGCAAATTTCATAGAGTTAAATTTTTTTAGTTATTAACATGTGATAAGGTTGAAGTTTAGTTAAAATTAAGAAGAGGTACTCAAGGAAAGAGTTCTATGACAAAATATTTCATAAGATGATCAAAAGCCAAGACTACAAAAGGTTGAGGTATTAACCTTGGTGCAGCCATAAAGTCTTTGGAAGCCACTACAGGAAGTCCTCTCATGTTAGTCAAGTATTCAATGGAATCTGGGTAGAGGAATAGATCATGTAGTGAATGAATTAGTGAACACTCCCAAAGAAATCAATATACAAATTAAGCAATGCATGGGAGTAAGATCTATTATAAAAGGAATTGACTATTATAATGATAGTAATCGGATAAAGAAAGAGGATTAATGCATATATGGATAAGAAGTGCATGATATCCATGGATTATCTATGCAATTATAGATTAATTCTTCCCTTATGGTTATCAGAGTGCGCAATGGAAGCATGATATGAAGGGCATCAATATGGCATGATAGAAGTGGATTGTGCAAGGCAGGTTGAAATAAGATTGGTCAAGACAAGGGAAAGTAATAGCCAACAAGCAAATCCAAGTACATATATGATCAGTTAAGGAAGGGATAAATCAAGTACCTCAAGAAGGAAGTTGATGTTAACTGTCCAAGGTTACTTAGAAAACATGACTGGAAATAGAATTGGGTCATGTAGGAGTTGGATCAGAGGGATCCGAATAATAGGGGAATTCTGAAAATTAATATCAGCATAATATGTAGTTGCAAGTCCATGAACATCCTAGGATAATGGAAGAACAATTCATGGGGTAGATATCAAGCAAATGAGAATGCATGAAAAACACTCCAAGAGGGAAAACAAGAATACTAGTAGAGATTATTGATGCATTCCAAAGGTATTGAAGATATTTCCACAATATCATGGAGATGTCAAAGCCAAGAAAGACTTAAAAGTGGAATGAATCTCTGTAGAGAGTCAGTAAAGAAACATGAAAAGAAAAATGGTTCTATACATGGTTTTGAATGCAACAGAGACGGTGCCTAAGAAGAATCCATCTCAAATGGCATGGAGCCATGAGTGTCATTTACAAGGGAGGAAAGTACCACTTGAAATTATGTTGGTAAATTAAAACCAACATTAAGTGCTTTTAATTAATTCTATGAATCTAGGGAAGGAGGCATATGTGCATCCCTACAATATGATAAGAGACTGGCTATGTGTTACACATTATTTTCGTCATCCCTATGATCATTAATGATGTAAACCTATCTATTGCCTTCAGAGGGGTCAGTGGCTTGAGTTCCTAAAGAGAGAAGGGAGAAGAACTTTTCCTGAGGAAAGAAGTTACATTTTCATATGAAAAAACCTTATAAAAAAAGGAAGTTCACAAGTTGCTATATAGGCAGGGTGTGAGAATGACCCATTCTCACAGGTTGCACTATAGCCAGGGTACGAGGTGTTCGCAGGTTGCTCTATAGCTAGCATGTGAGAATTCCAGCATGTGGGAAAAATGAGCGTTTTCTCAAATCTTCTAGAAGGAGAAGCTTCTAATGTGAGGTAGCATCCAAATGGTTTGGATCTTACTCGCTTTCATGATTTAGTGGGATCATCCTAACCTCCTCACCTTATCCTCTTCAACTTATAAAAGGAGAGGAATTCTCATGGAGAAAGTTATCTTGGGTTCTTGAGCTTGGAATTATTATCTTGGTTGAAGTGGCTTGAGATTTGCTTTGTCAAGATAGATTGTGAGTAGCTATTAGATCTATGGTTTCAGAATCCTTGGAGCAAGAAGTGTGTGGGGAACAAAGGACAGTTGGAAGGGACCTTACGACATCAAGGCTATGGTTTTAATCTCTCTTTCACATTTAATATGATACAATAATATGATTCTTTCCCATAAAGCTAAGTCTACTTTCTTGTATAACTCCTTGATCATATACATAGATTAACTATTGAATATATTGAGTTGTCTTCACTTCGATTGGTTTGAGCTGTTGTGGTCTTGATGGCACAAAAGCATTGGAGCGAAGCTGGAACAACAAAGACCAAAGGAAGCGATCATAAGGTATGTTTATGATTCTTGCCTCCTAGTTCATTCAATAGTCAAAATCTAGGGAAAGAGTATTATTCTGTTTTGCTTTGTTCTAGATCCAGGTGGATCTAGGGAGATCGGTTTGTGTCCGCACTTACGGATTTATCCAATTACAAAATTGGCGACTCCATTGGGGATCGGATTGTTTCCTAGTTAGTCTAGTTTACCTTGCTTTGATTGCTTGTTTTCTGGTCTCTGAGTCTGTGGGAGATCCATCAAGACTCTATGGATTTGAAAGTTCACTCAAAATTTTTGTCCTTTTTCCAAATTTTGTGTTTACAGACATTCTCGCACTGTACCCTTTAGTGGCCTGCGAGAATCATCTGAGTTCGCACCCTACTGTGTAATCCAGTGCGAGGTGTTTGCACCCTACCTGTGTCTAGCCTGCGAACTTCACTAATGTTCGCACTGCACCCTATAGCTAGGCTGCGGACCCATTCGAAATTTGTGTTTGGAATTAGGATATCCTATTTTTTGATACCCAGTTTTGCTTTGATCAGCTGGATTGAAATTTTGGAGCCTATATTGATCTGTTTATAGTCTGCTTGACATCCTTTGAGTTGCTTTTAGCCACTTTTGCTTTGTTTGGTTTTGAAGGATTAGTCTCTTGCTTTGAGTGTCTTTCAATTACAAAGCATGTGTTTTCTTTAGAAT